>CANUEX010046399.1:0-54402 GCA_948099535.1 Jatropha multifida | reverse complement strand
GGAATTTTTAATTCATTATAAAGAAATCGAAAAATATATTGGCATTTACTATATTTTCTTATCTATTATGAGATGGAATAAATTTCTAACTGTGAATATCTTATGTTCTTTCAACATACTTGAATTTAATTAATACGATTTTGGTGTTTAAAAAAGAAAGTGTATTGTTTGAAATTATTTATTTGGTGTTCCTTGGATATTTTAAGTTTATAATTATTTAGCACCACTGTTTCTTCCACTCAGCGCATTGATTTTTATCACACGCAGGTGAGGAGCAGAGGGCACCTGTCGGGACCAAAAGAGGGCATCAGAGTAGATATAGCATTTTGGGTAGGACATGTATACTGATGTAAGCCATGGCATGTATAGACTCTTGTGAATAATATTGAGGTTGTAAGTATTTGAATAAATTTTTAATGAAATCAGTGGCCGATTTAGTATTATTATTTGATTATTTGTTTGGTGTATGAAAAATGACATATTTATTTACCTTGAGTGGACAATGGTATAATGAGATTGATTTGATCTTAAATTTTTAGAAGTGCTTACTGATGAATTGAGTAAAATTAGAATTGAGGTTTGGGGGCTAATATTGAAAGTGTATTTAATTTTCTCTGTGTGGCAAGTAAATTTTTAAAGGGGACTCTTGTGAAAAATTTTAATTTACCTTCATAATTTTATTTTCCGTAAGATCATCCTTAAAATCTTTATTGATTATTTTAAATTATTTGCTTCACACAGAAAAATAATTACTTCTAATATACACTATGGAGTTAATGAATAGAATAGGATGGTGTTTCGATACCGAATATGGCATCCGTCCTCTGGTTCTCCAGGATTGCGCGGCGAGTGTTACATTAAATGCACTTTCAAGTTTTTTTTCTTGGTCTCTTATTATTCTCCCATTATTAAAGTTTTTTCATAAACTAAATAAGAGTAAAATCGTCTTTTCAAATTAATATTATTTTTAAAGTTACTTAATTTTTTCTACCTAAATAAAATATCTAAAATAAAAAGTTTTCCTATATAAATAGAAAAAAAAGTATCACAAATAACAAAAGGGTTTTTTATCATTAAATTTATTAATCATATGATTTAATATTTTTAAATTCAAATTTCAAAATTCCATGAAAGTGCTCCCTTAAAAACAACATCATCATTTCTGTATATACAAAAATCATGCCTCAAAATTTTCTCTTACTATGGACTTGACTGTATAAATCATACCTCAAAAACTATAAGAATATATTTACTTGATAAAATTTAAAAATTAATTTATATAGATATCTCGAAAATGCTAAAAATAATAAAACCACTCATTTATTATTTTTTCAAAAGTAATAATAATTTAAAAAAAAAAACCCTGACTTCTAACTTCTGCCAAGTACTACCCTATCAAAATAAAAATATATTAATTAATAACAACAACTACAATTATTAAAAAATAAAAAGCCAAAATGGAAAAAGAAATGAAGTGCGAGAATACGCACCGTGGCGCACTATAGCAAGCTCCACCATTAAATAGTATTAACACCGTTTACTTGCACTGAAATTATCATTTTTATTTATTAATTTTCCCTCAATTTTCTGATCGGCGATCGACGGGAGTGTCCCAAATCCTGCCGCCGATTCCCCTACAATCCCTACCCGAACTATGACCCACATGACAACCCAAGACCCAATTCACTAATCATCCGCCTAAAAAACCCTAAATCTCTTTATCATTTTTGTACTTTGTTATCATCTATAAAATAAGGAAGCAAAAAAAAAGTAGTTTGTGGGTTTTTTGTGTTTGTGTGTGAGAGAGAGTGTTTACAGTACAGTGATATTCACGAAATCAGGTCACGGTCTTGATTTCCTCGAGCTCACAAGTACACGTGGCGATCTGGGTCTTGCTTCACTTGCCATTTCACTGTTCAAATCTCAGCAAGTGAGTTCTTATCTCTCTCTCGTTTTGGGTTTTGGGAATTTTTGTTGTGGTTAGTTTAATTATTTGTAATTTAATTGTTACTGTACTAGTGTGCACTGTGATTTTTGTGTGGTGTGGGTTTAATTTGTAGTGGAGAATTTGGAATTAATGATCGAAAATCTAGGGTTTATTAAGCTTCGATCTATGTGCATTTCTTTTAGATGTTAATTCAGTGAATTTTGATCTCTTAGTTGTTAGTGATCTGAGATTTTGATTTTGCGGCTGTCTAATATTTTTTTGTCTTTTTTTTTTAAGAAAAAAATTTCACCCGAGTCTGGTTGGTTAGTGGGAAATTTGAGGGAAATGAGGAAATTGTAGATATACCTAACTCTGGTAAATCACTCTTACATGGTTGATTTAGTTGATTTACAGTATAGTATGTAATTTTAACCAGCACAAAGGGAGGCATTTTAGGTTTGAATTCGCAGTCTTCTTCCCCCCTCTCTTTTCTTTACATTTCTCGGTAATCAATGGGAGCTCAGTTTGGTTATATTTCTTTTGATACTAGATTTAAATCCCAAGAAATGGTTTTTATATCTGTTGTTGCCGGTACATTAGATTCATCTCATTGATATATTTTGTTTGGTTAATTAAGAATTTATTTTGAATTCTACTTCTGAAGCTTGATACCACAAGGATCTAAAATATTCTGATAAAAATATTGCAGATAAGAAAATGCGGTTATGCGTGAGAATTGGGTATCTTGTGCTGTTATGTGTGCTGAGTTGGTCATAGCTTTTACATTGAGATATTGGCTTTCTTAGTGACTTTAGTTTTTACATGGAAGTCAATGTAGAGGAGGCCCTTAGGGCAAAAGAGATTGCTGAGAAGCGATTTTTTGAAAAAGATTTTGCTGGTGCAAAGAACTATGCTTTAAAGGCAAAATCTTTGTGTCCTGGACTAGAGGGTATATCTCAGATGGTGGCCACATTTGAAGTTTACATTGCATCTGAGGTTAAATGCAATGGTGAAATTGATTATTATTCAGTTCTTGGACTGAAGCCTTCTGCTGACAGAGATGCAGTGAAAAAGCAGTACAGGAAGATGGCAGTGTTGCTTCACCCTGATAAGAATAAAACTGTGGGTGCTGATGGGGCATTTAAACTCGTATCTGAAGCATGGACCATGTTGTCAGATAGTCTTAAGAGGAGCTCTTATGATCTCAAGAGAAACAAACAGATGGCATCTTGTGTTGTGCAGACAAATTTATCTTCAGTGCATACTGCTGGGGTAACAGGATATAACGGTTGTTCCAATTCATCGGCCTCTCATGGTCTGGATACCTTTTGGACTGTTTGTACTTCTTGTAAAGTTCAGTACGAGTATCTAAGGAAGTATGTGAATAAGAGACTTTCATGTAAGAACTGTCGAGGTACTTTCATTGCTGTGGAAACAGGGACTGCTCCAGTGAATGGTTCTTTTCCTTACTGTCCTTGGTCATACGTTCCTGGTAGTGGGTATGGAAGTCATGGATATGATGGAGTTACCTATGTCCCAACCACTACTACTGGATTTTCAGGAAATGGAGTCTCAGGATTACACACTGGACATGGCTATGAGTATGTTTCAAATGTGTCATTCCAGTGGAGCTCATTCTCTGGGACTTCCAGTGGAGTTGTGGGTCACAACGGATCTGTGGGTCACAATGGATCATCTACTGTATTAACTGATGCTGTTTATCAGGCTAATGGAAATGCTACTGGAGCAAGAGCAAATTTTAAACCAGCAGCCAATGGAAAGCGGTCAATGAAAACTGCCATAGGTAATGTGAATTCAAATGTCTCTGCTAGCTACAATGAATCCTCAGCTCCAAAAGCTGGTAGACCAGATAAGAAAAGGAAGGTTGTCATTGGAACCACCTTTAGAAATGTGTATGAAGAAAAGGGATTGAAGTCTCCCTCGGAAGTTGGATTGGCTAATGGTAATGCCAGTGTCGAGCAGAACCCTAAGCTTTTGAGTACAAATGAACTTCCAAACAGGCGAGTTTCAGTTGCGCCTGCTTTTGATGCTAGGAAGTTGTTGATTGACAAGGCAAGGACTGATATCCGTAAGAAATTAGAAGAGATGAGATCTGCTGCTGCCGCTGCCACTGCTGCTGCTGCTTCAGTTGCAGCAGTTAAAGAGAACAAACAAGTTCAATCCACAGAAGCAGGTGCAGTTCCGAATAATTCAGATGTTCCTGGCCATCAAATAAGGGCAACCATAATTGCACCGATCTCAATAACAGTGCCTGACCCTGATTTTCACGATTTTGACAAGGATAGATCAGAGGAGTGCTTCAAACCAAAACAAATATGGGCTATATATGATGAAGATGATGGCATGCCTCGCTTGTACTGTTTGATCCGCCAGATTCTCTCAGTTAAACCCTTTAAGATTCTCATTACCTACTTGAACTCTAAAACTGATAGTGAATTTGGGCAAGTGAATTGGATAGATTGTGGGTTTACGAAATCTTGTGGACACTTCAGAGCATGGAATACTGATATTGTTGATCAAGTGAACATTTTCTCTCATCTATTGAAAGGGGAGAAGGCGGGCAGGGGTGGTTGTGTTCGGATATACCCAAAAAGTGGAGATATTTGGGCTGTTTATCGGAACTGGTCAGCTGATTGGGACAGATCAACTCCGGATGATGTGAGGCATCAGTATGAGATGGTAGAAGTTCTCGATGATTACTCCGAAGCTCTTGGAGTCTGTGTCGCTCCTCTCATCAAGTTGGCAGGTTTCAAGACAGTATACCAGAGGAACATGAACAAAGATGCTATTAGATGGATTCCAAGGAGAGAGATGTTACGCTTTTCTCACCAGGTACCATCTTGGCCTCTTGAAGGCGAAACATGTACTTTGCCAGATAAGTGTTGGGATCTGGACCCTGCTGCAACTCCAGATGAGCTGCTTCATGCTGTAACAGAAGCAAAAGCTTAGGCTAAACAAACGGTCAAGCAACAATGCAACGGTGGTTCGGAGTTCGTTCCATTTATCATTCTTATAGAAAATTTTTAGGTTGACTGTACAATATTTCACACTTGGTTCAAGGCCAATGCAAACATTAACTTCATATGATTTTAGATAATTTGATGTTTACTGAGGAACGTTGTGTCTGGAATTCTGAGTCCAGTGACTGTTCAATGAGGCCGTTGTAACATTTATTGAGTAGTTACAGCAACTGATTGCGAACGCAACAGATGAGAAAACTGTAATATTTGTATGATGGATGGGCCACAATTCAATGCCAAAGAATTGCAATGCTCAGTCAGTGTAATTGAACTGCCAGCCTCCTGAATTTCTTGGTTCTCTCTCTTTTTTAGGCTTCTGATTGATTCCAGCAGCACATGTCCCATCCCATCCCATCCCATCATATGCAACGCTTTGTAATGCATATGAATTTTGATTTTGTTAGTTTGCTGATTTGAATTTTCTTTTTTCTGTTTTTTTAAGAGCCTCTCGAACCGAAAGATGGAGGCTCTGTTTTTTTAAGAGCCCCTTTTCTAAAAAAATTCTGGATAAATCATGCTAATCCATGTATCTCACATCCGACAATTCAAATCATCATGCCTGATAGCTTCGGCAAGCGAAGATCTGGAAAGTATTGATATGAATTGCAAAATAGTAATTGATCTCAATTAGACAATCTGCCTCATCTTCATACTATTGATTGCAGATTCCAATTTGCAATCTGCAATGGAACTGTTACACCAATTTCAAGCTGCATCCTCTGAGTTTTTTGGGCTATTTATTAACTCTAATGGGTCTCATAGTTCATTACAATACACTGGAGGCCCATGCTCATATTCAATTACTCTTCTGGTTCATTTAAAAACTTCCCATTTTTCTTGTTTGAAAAGACTACAACTAAGTCTCTAACTGTATAAACTAACAGGAAGTAGAGAGAGAAGGAGAAAGTGTTGCTTAGCATACAAGTGCCCTGCTGGGCTTGCTTGCTTGCTTTTTAACAATATGACTGCATGATTGCTTCAGTGTCACTGTTCTCTCTCATTTTAAAATAACCTTTTCACAATCATATTCTAACTTGAATTTTCAATTCCACCGACCACAAAAGATAAAGGGAAAAAAAAAAGAAGGATATATATTAGTTTTGAACTAATTTTTGTGTACTAACTTGTTTCTTGTGGATCAGACACAAATGCTTTTCTTGCAAAATTCTTTTAATTTGTCAACTTTTCTAACAAATTTTATATTAATTTATTGGTATATATCCATTGATCATAAGGAAAATATTCCATCAGAGGTGGAATTATATCTTAAATTTTAGGGGGTAAAGATATTAATTATTTTGTATCGATACAAAATGTTCCTTATTTGACACGTCTTTTGGTTATCTATTTTTTATCTAGATATTTTCTTTTTTTTTTCCCTCTATATCTATCTTGTATTCTGCAACCTATTATATAAAAAATATATATAGTATTTTAATATAAAAAATTATCTAATATATAGAATAATACATGGATGTGTAATTTGATATAAAATTTAAATTTTATTATATAAAATAATTATTTAATATATATATATAATATGTAGGCTAATTAATTTTAAATAGTTATTTTATACACATATATATCAACCTCTAATTCTATATTTTCAAAAATTAAATAAATATTTTATGATTAAATATACAGTATGGATTATTTTTAAAAATATAAATGAATTTAAGATAACAATTAAGATTAGTTAAACTAATTAGAAGTAACAAAGTGCAATTAAGGATAAAGATTTATAAGCCTTGGAGTTATATAATTTAATTTTTAATTAAATAATATATAATATAATTCGAATTACATTATACATGATAAATATTTAAAATATCAATTTATAATCACACAATAACATTTGCATAACTAAATATCAATTTATCACTCCAACTGCGAAACCAAATAAAATATACAGAATATCACAAATTATTTATTTTCAATATAACTCAGTTTTTTAAAATAATAACTCTGTATATTTAATAATTATTCCTAACATAGCTCGTTCATTGGAGAATTGATTATTTTAAATAATCCACTATCAAAATAAAAATTTATAATAAACTCTTTAATAAATCCTAACATTCTATATTAACATCAAATTCAACACTTTTACCAAATCATCATACCCTGTATAATATAATTCACATAATATAACTTTACTATTTATCACCAAATAGTTTATTTATTCAATTTGTACCCAATTTAAATATCACTTTAATTTATTTCACCATAAAAATATATTCTTACATTTAATAGCTAAAATTCTTAATTTTAATGTCCTCACAATATATTTATACTCCTAATTATAATTTAACATCAACAATAATAATTTCCTTAATAACATAATTTATTCTTATTTATTGTTCAATTTATTCAAATCAAAATCCACCAATTATTCCATCATAATATTCACTATAATTTATTTTTCATTTAGTCAAACTTCAATAATCAATTTAACTCCAAAATTAGCATAATTAAACCAATTTCATTAATTCTAACCTTTCAACCATTAATTTTATTTCTACAAAATATACCAACATATATATTTAAATCCACTAATTATCCATTAATAACAATTCTAACCAATTAAAATCCTCAAATATAAATCGTTAGCAATTTCACCTAATATTTATTTTCATCCCGAAATTATCTTAATTGAAAAAAATAAACCGCCCAATGTAAAATGTCCGAGGAAAAGAACAGTGATGCACAGTGATTTCAAAAATATCTTGTTCGAGTCCAATTTAAATTAATTTAGTCCAATAAAAAAATTGGTTCGATTTTTAATTGATTTAACGGTTACTTAATTGATTTTAGAGTGAATCAAAATGATGTTCGGTCTCAATAAATATTACGTGGCGTAATATTATTAATTAATAATTTATAATTAAAATTAAATGAAAATATTTCGAAATAAAAGTTTCAGAGTATTATAATAACCCTTCTCGAGAATGCTAATTCCTAGATAAAAATATAAAATTAACATAATGTATTGATAGTTTAGAATATATATATATATATATATATATATATATATATATATATATGTTGAAAAGAAAAAAACTTATCCGAGAGAAAGTAATAACCTTTTAGTTGTTAAATATTAGTCATGAAATGATTTAAATATGTATGCAATTAAAAAAAAAAATCCATGTATGTGCTTCTACAATATTGTTCTATCACTGTAGATTTTGACCAATTATATGTCATACTTTAAATCATTTAGTTTAATTTTGAGCAATTACTTCTGTATAAATATTAATTAATTTTAATATCTAATAAATAAAAATAATATTAATAACCCAAAAAAACAGTCTCTTCAAAGTATAAATTAAAAAAAAAAAAAGCTTTGACTCTAGATTAAACAGTGAAATCAAAAGCAAAACAAAAGAGGAAAAAAAATGAGAAATTAAATCATAAGAAAATAAGATTAAAGATTAAATGAGAAATTACCTATAAATAAATCTATTTTTTTATTTAAAATTCAAAGAAAGGAAGAAAGCAAAAAAAAAAACGAACCTAAGAATGATTCAAGATTCAGATTTCACTTTTGGCAGGACCAAGTTGGTGGAGAGTTTTTCACATTCCTCTCCTTCTCCCGTCTTATGTTTTTAAGCTTTGAAAAGACAACCAAATTCTGCTCATCAATATCATTAAGACGCGACTTAAGCTCTCTCAATCTCTTCATAATCAAATTCTGCTCATCAATGAAAATAATGAGCAAAATACCCTAAAGCACGTACCTTGATTCATCAGTGTGATTTCGCACAATAGAGAAATATGTAAAATTGAAGTTCAAAGCAAATAAAAACTATACGGGAACAATAGAAGTAGAGAGCAGATGGAAGCTCTAGAAATACAAAATAATAAAAGATATAAATTAGGATTCAATAGAAGGAAAGTATGTAGCCAAATAAGATTAAATTTCAAATAATGTTGATTATTACCATAAAATATCAATTTTTAAACTTATCCAATAAAATACAGTCATATCAGCATTTTGTTCTTTTAAAAGCTTATTCCTTATTAATTCTTTCACGTTTCGAATTTGGTTAGAGATAAGAAAGGTAGTTGCATTGATTTAGGAGTTACTGATGTGTACAAAAAAAAAAAAAAACAAATGCTCATGTGACGTTTCGAATCTACCTAAGAATTTCTTTTAATTTCTCTATATAAATGAAATAGAGATATGACTCCCTTCATTTCATTTCATTTATTTGGATAAAAGTTGATTTGTACAGAAATTAAGGAAATGAATTTTTTTTCCAAATTCACCCTCAATATTGTATTTATAGACTATTCTTCACTTGAAGTCAATTATGTTCTCTCAATAGAGTCAATTAATGACTGAAACTCAAAAATAATAGTTTAGGATTCAAAATTTTGAGATAAGATAACGATTGAAGCAAATCTTGAAGAGAACTAAAATCATTTGGGAGGGAAATTTTCACCGATTTTTTTTTTAATTTCGAAATGTGCTCATTTGAAAATTTGACATTAAGAAATTTGATTTCTGAGCCAAAATTTTTTTAATTTAACCTAAATTACCTCTTCATCTTCTTCATAGATGAGCTCTCACCTATACCAATAGTCTACATAAGCAGTTCAGCTTATGTAGAACATACATTGCGTCTGCAGACATTTTATCACGCATTGTTTCAATCATCTCAAGTGCATATGTACACTTTTTATTAAGTTGCACAAAATTTATATTTTTTGGATGAGTAAAAAGTATGCACCAACTTTTTGAATGAGCAATACTTATACATATTTGTAGTTAAATTTAATACATACATAATTGAACTTAATCTTTTTTTACATGCATATCTCTATTGTTTTCTTTTCAAACTAAAGAAAACATAAAAGTACTTCATGCAAAATGTGATCATTTTGAAAACAAAAAATAACGGACAAACAATGGCCTTGGAGAAGCATGATGTTTAATTTTCGAATATCTTTTATTTAGGATTTGAAATGGACACACTCTTCTAGATTGTGCACTGTCACGAGAATGATAAAAATAGTATATTAAGAACTAAAATTGTGCTCATAAATTGATTTTTTATGCATTTTGAATTGAAGTGAAGAAAAAGAAATAAAACAACTGTCTTGTAAATGCTTTTTTTACACTTTATTTGTCACTATCTTAATATTTTCAAATATTGGAAGTTACATAAAGGGCGATATGGACTTTGTACCCTCATTTTTTTACAAAAAATAATAATTTTATCTATATAAATAAATCAGCCTAAATAGAAAGCTTGTCCAACAAATGAAACCGATGAAGACCTCCTTCTTATCACATAAGATAGAAGACCACCACCTGATTGGCAAAAATAAAAATATTTATTTGTTTTCCGATAAACAAAGTAACTAAATATCTTGAAGATACAGAAGTTCTAGTGAGATTGTACTCATAACAAATTGTTCAATTTAACAGTTATGCTCATCTGTCTCAAAATATAAGTCGTTTAAGGTTGTTGCACGAGGATTAAGTAAATAATTAATTCACTCATAACGAAATCAATGGTAGATCGACTAAATTATTTTCTATCTTAAAATTAATAGGTTCTTATAAAAATATTTATTATATTTAATATAAATAAAGATAATATTAAAAAATATAATTTATTATTTTTTAAAACACTCAAAACGACTCGTATCTTAAAACAAAATATCTTATATTTGAAGACATCCAGAGAATGGTCCAATTAATTGACCACGTCATGATCACCAATAAAAAACCTAATGGACCAGTGACAGCTTACTAGGGTCCACAAATCCACAGCAAATCACAATATGGTCCAACACTTATCATATTCATCAAATACCCACATCAAGACCCCTTTAAGAACATGCAATTGTGTCTCTTTTATAAATTAAAAAAAAAAAAAGAAAAAGTCAATGATCTAATTGGCTGCTAGAAAACTTAATTGTAATATAAATAATTAGAAAAATATAATATTAAGCAATCATGTGCCCAAACAATAATCATATATTTTGATTCCACCATTTATTGGTACAGAGGAAAATGTGGACCTACAAAACTTTTTTTAAAAAATATGTCCATTTTATCCTCACTAAAAGATTTAACTTAATTAATAATTAACAATATATTAATAACTTTAAAAACATAACATGTTGCCCATGATTTTGTAACCACTTCCCACTTATATTTCAAAGCCAAAATAAAGAATTGTAATATATAAAAAGTTTTTAATTTACAGTCTATTTTCATCAATTTATTAAAATTTATAAATTTACACGGCCCGCGGTATTATTTTGACCCATAAAAACCTCCTAAAAATTAAAAAAATTAAATTTATTAGCATTTGTTACTTGAGTTTTGGCAGAGAGCTCCACAACTTTTTTACTTTTTTTAATCTGAACTCTGCATAATTTTTCTTTCAACTAAAAAGCAAACTATATATTACATTTTCTTTCTAAAGACCAATACAAGCTCTCTAGGCTTGCTTTTCTGTGATTACATTAATTGAAAAAAAAAATTAAAATTTATCTTAATATTAAAAAACTTAGAAACCAGTAAAATATTAGCTTTTGCTGTATTCTTTCTTTCTGTCTTCTTTGCAGTCTCCTCTCCTCCAATATGGAGATGTCAAGTAGTCCTTCATCTAGTAATTCTTCTCTCCTTCATTTTCTATGTTGAGTATTAAGCGTCCGATCAGGTTTAGGTAAATTTCTAAAGAAAAATAAGTTCATGTAGTATCAAACCCTCGAATGTAATCTTCAAAACCAGGCTCTCCTTTCTCTACACCTCTATAAATACTTTTCTTCTGTATTTTTGTCTTCTTTTTTTTTTTTCCCCTTTTATCCTCTATATAACTGTAGAAATGCCACTCCCTATCGTTGATGCAAATGGGCTTTCTGGAAGGTTAAGCCCTTGGCTGCAAACAGAATATCAAAATATGTATATATCAGAACATGAACATACTGTGTTTTAAAAATAACAGCATAAGAAATGAATTTCCGGTTTAATACCTATCTTGGTCATTGTAATTAGTACTTATGTGCCGGAGTTTTTCCTCGCTCGAGGAACCATTGTTCAAAACATCCAACAAATAATTGAAACGCTCAGCAGATGGGAACTCTGCTTGTTCTGCAGGAACTAACCAGTTGTATGGAAAAATCAATATTAGTCAAAAAGCAAGAAAACAAAGAACCAAATAAAATATTAGTCTGAATATTAGACCTTCTGGGAACTTCAACTCATCCATTGAATAGCCAAAATAAGAATGATGGTTATGAGATTTTGGTGCTAAATGCAACTCTGAGAGATGCCTCCTCTCGAATTCAAGAACATTCCCGTGTTCTTCCGTTAACTGCTTCCTAGGTAATCTTGAAGAATCACAAACTCTTGGAACTACAAAATTAACTGAAAAAATGTATATTAAAGAAAAATAATATTATCCACATAAATTATAATCATAGGAATAAAACAAAAAAACTGTATATTTATCTGAAGGTCTTCACTCACTTGAATGAAGATCAGAATCGCCATCCATAAAGTGCGGGCTGTAATACATTGAATGCTGTATTTTCTCAGGATACTTCCTGCATCAAGATTTTCTTGAAACCATAAATATCAAGTTGAAAGATAAAGATTCAAAGGTAATGTACAACCATAAAAGCAAAACTTAAAAGGAAAAAAGATAGGTAAGATTCTCCTAAAACATGTTTCCTCTAATAAAAAATGTTGCAAGTGTTACAAAAGAAAAGCAAGTTAAGAGATTGTGATTGATTCACACTTAAGATTTCCCACAAAAAAAAAAGAAGTTTCATTCATATTTGGAAAAGTGAGAAGAGAACAAGAATCAAACCAGAGATTCTTTATTTTTGAAAGCAGAATTAGTATGGAAAAAGAAGCACTAGGTTTTGTCAACAAAGGGAGAACAAGCCAGCTTGAAGGTCTTCTGCATTATTGATGATGATGATTGCAAGAAAGCATGAAAAGATAATCAAAATTATCAAAAATAGCAGAGAACCCTATTCAAAATAGAATCATTCTGTTTTTTCACAATGAGAATTCCTCTAGGAGAAAATATCTAAGGATCAAATTTGGTCTTGGCAGTTAGCTTTAGAAAAATAATGGGTCTATATCAATCACATTTAGGTCCAAATTATAAAGAAATCAATAAAAATAACAATAAATAATTTTCCAAACTTTAGAATTGATTTATGTTTGAAATCAAAAGTGCCAGAATCTGTCCACAATCCAAATAGAAGATAATGGATGCTGCACATGTAAACAAAAAAAAAAAAACAATTACCTATCAACAAGCCTTGACTTTTCCCGGTAAGGTTTCACCAGTACACGAGCACCGCATACAAAATGAGGGTTTCCTTTTGCCAATATTTGCTTGACAGTCTCCACGAAAACGAAAGTGACAAATCCGAACATCCTCTTCTGTTGGCAAGGAATTCTAACATCTTGAACAGGCCCAAATTTGCTAAAAAAATCAAATGAAAAAGAAAGCTTTAGATATAATAGCTCCAAAACAATTAAACAAACAGGAGAACCATTCAATTATCCAAATAAAAAAACTCAACTATATCCTCACCTAAAGTAGTTTGAAACATCCTGCTCTGTAAAGGTACTTTCAGCTGGAAAGGTAAGATATATCTGTCTAGAACCAGCAACAATTCCACCAGGATCATTTCTCTCACCAGAGTAGTCCAAATACTTAGGGACATCTTCAGCTAGAATCACTGAATGTTGCCCGTGAGGTCTGTGTATCGAACAAAAACAACTAAAAGTTATATTTGAATTTTGAAGTCATAAAATTAAACTAACAATAAACCAAACAAGAGAATTATGAATATTTACATATTCGACCTGTCAATGACACGAATGCTATTCTTCAATCGAGCTAAAAGCTTTGTAAGGCTATAACCAGCCTTACCATGTCTCTGGCTCTCCGTAAGATACCCTTCTGCCTGGAGAGTCCTCCCGTATTTCTCATAATACATCATTGGTAAAGATGCAATTGAAACAGGCATTCCTCTTCTCGATTTCAAAAGCTCGGTAAGCTCCATTTCAAGCTTTTTAATAGACCCAGGTGAGAAAATATGTTCATCATTTGAAATGTCATTTGATTTAGGGCTAAAAATCTGAGAAAAGCTTTCTGGCATTGGATGGCCATGGAAGTACCTACAGTTGTTTCCATGCTTGCAAAAGCCTTTATTGAAATAATGACAAATTTTAATAGGAAACTCAGGCATGCTAGGAGACCTTCTATTAGTTCTAGGACCTAATGCAGATTCTGAATAAAAGTAATTACTTGAAAAATCAGAATTCACAGAATTAGCAAACTCTATATGATCGTCTAAAGTCAAGAACTGCATTTGGTTTGGAAGCCTAAAATCTTCAGCAACCGAATCTGAATACCCTTGTGTATCGAAATTATGCACTTGTTGCTGGTCAGTAATCACTGCAGCATCCCAGAAAGAACTTACAGCAGCCCTATGTGAAGTAGCTGCAGGAGAGGAGACAGGGTTCGATGCAGCTGGCGAAAAGGGAGTGAATTGTAGAGGAATGTCCAAAACGGGCCCTGTTGGCTTCACTTGTGAAGGTGAGATTGGAGCAGAAACAACTGCTAATTTGTTTAGTCCAAGATCACACTTAGCTTTACTAATCAATGAATAAATCGAATTATCCGGGCTAAAAGCCAACCGGATCATTTCTCGTTCCGCATGATCTTGTAATAGAAGATACCCTATGATTTTATTCACGTTTTCAGGCTCCAACTTCTGAATTCTACTGTATACAACCTTTGTGGACTCTGTAAAATCCATCTCAGAATATTCTCAACCCTGCAAAATGTAAATGGCAAGTAACCTTAAGAAAATCAATTCGGATATGACTTCTACGGAAATTCTGTTAAGATTTTTAATGACAGATAGAGAAGTACTATTTTTGTAAAACAGTTTATAACACAATCAAATATAGATCTAACAGCGTAAGAGGATAAGAACATGAATATTAATGAAAAATTATTAAAATTCAAGGCATTTTGAAAAACAATTCCTTTTTTATTTCACCCCACAAAAGAAAATAATAATTCTGCAAATAAAATAACTATAACAAACAAAATATAGTCATAAAAGGAAGTATTGACAGCCAAATCAGAGAAAAGCTGGAAACTTATCACTTCAAAAAAGAGAAACATCAACAGGAAATACGTGCATCTGTTCATTTATTTAGCATAGAAGAGAATTTGATATTGCTTTACAACATCAAATTAAGGCAAAAATAAACAAGTAGCCATTCCACAGAAAACCGACACACATCAATTATTTGGGCTTTTCTAAAATAATCAGAGAAACCAAACAGAAAATTTCACTTGCAATTCTTTCAAAAATAAACTGAAAAATTCAAAAGGACATTTTCCTACCACCAAATGAAAAGAGACAATTGTCATCATCCCACCCTTGAGACAGGTGTTTATGCTCTTCTTAGGAGCCGAAAAGAAACCAGCAGAGGTAAGAAAAAGGAAAAACCCTCTTCTTTAACCGTAAGAGAAGAAAACTTCATGGTTTGTCTTAAGAATAGGCAAAGAAAATAAAAATGGATAATAAGGAAACACAAAAGTCAAAACAGCAAAACCCACCATCTCAAACACAAATCTCAACTTCTCAATCATTCTCTTTGTTTGCAACATTTCTCAACAATTGACCCAAAGAAAAAGAAAATAGGAAGGAAAAAAGTTACTTTTTTTTTGTCAAAATTTCTTCCTCAAATTAACCATCACAAATCTTCTGAAAAAAATAACACTGGAATGATAGAAAGTTGATACTCCAATAAATTAACAATAATTCGTCACCAAGAAACAGAAACAGAGGTAGAACGAACACTGACGAAAAAAAAAAATGTACTGACTTATCATCTACACTAAAAATTCAAATTTCGAAAAATACCCAGATAAAATAACAAACTTTAGCACGAAATTTTACAAAGAGAAGAGAAAAAAAGAACTTGAAACCATTTTTCAAGCAAAAAAATTTAGTAACAACGTACCTTCAAAATCTGTAACAACACGTGCCTCTCAAAAATGAAAAAAAAAAAAAAAAGTCAGTCGAACCAACTCAAGCCTTCTTCCATGGCTAAGCTTGGTTTATTACTCGTGCTCTCTTGTTCCGTGCATGTAACACCATTATTAAAAAAAAATAATCACAAGAACAAAAACCCAAAAATGACAGAAAGATAGCTTTAAAGAGCGCCTTGTCTTTAGTTCAAATCAACTCTCTCTCTCTCTCTTAAACATACAGAAACAAACACACTTTCTATCTCTCTCTAACATATGCTGGAAAAAAGCACATGAGGGAACCATTTGATTTTTATATTTCTACACAGACTTAAAATTAATCAATTTATCTCTCTCTTGTTTGATTAATTCTTATGTTGGTCTGTAAACTCTATTATATTTGTTTTTAAATTTTGAAATTCTTCAGTACAATTTCATAATTATTATTTTTTAAAATTTTACAGGTTGTACTCTAGTTGGAGAAAATTGCGCCAAGTTGCTTGGGTTTCCTAAACTGCATTCAACTAACTGAAATTACTTTATTACCCTGGCTATCAATTTTAAGAAATTTTAAATTTTTATATTTTTCGTAAATATCTATATGTGGCCTCGCTTTTCTTAGGAAAACTGATGAAACATCATCTTAGAGATGTTTGTGTTCCTGATCAAACTTCCACCGTAGATTTTTTTTTTCTTAAAAAGAACAAATAAAACTGAAAAACAGTGTATCTTGTCTGTCTACAATGTCTGTAAATGGCAATCATGCAAATCCACTGTGGTCCCCACGTGTGATCACAAGATTAGCGGCTGTGATTTTACACTTCAAACAAATAAAAGTAAAAAAATGCATGCTTGCCAAGTGGATTTTTGGCTGTAAGTTACAGTCTGGTTTTAAGTGGTCGCTAGATATGGACGAAGCAAGAATAAATACCAAGAATTTATTTAAATTTAATTTTTTAGATAATTTAATTTTTATATTCATATAAAATGATTAAGAAGTCTAATTTTATTTTTTGACTAATTTAATCTTAAATTTATTTAAAATAATTAAAAAATATTATATTTAACATTTTGAATCAATTTAATATCTAATTCTTCGTTGTATTTACGATGTAAATTATTATATACACATTTATTAAAACATTAGTTGGGATTGAACTGATTAATTTATTAAAAAATTAATTAATTATAAAATATAAGAAACTAATATATTAAGTGTATTATATCTATCTTTTAATTTGATTAATGATTTTGAATTTATAAATATGTATTAATTTTAATATTTTAAATTAACTTCTATTATTTAGTAATCACTTATGAAACTTATATATTTTTCATATTAAATAAATTAAAGTTTTAATGCATATTTTATAAATTTATTATATTATAAGAAATGATATTTTTATGAATTTTAAATTTATATTCATTAGTGTTGAAAAAATTTAATATGAGTGTTTTTAATACAAAAAAAATAAAATAAAAAGTCAATCATATTAAATTAAAATCAATTGTTAATTTTTAAAAATCAAAATAAGCTCAAGGATTAAATTGATCTAAAAAATGAAACGAATCTTTTTAACCATTTTATACAAATTTAAGGGCTAAATTCGTCTAAAATATCAAATAGAACCTTTTTTACCTTATTAATAAGTTCATGGACCAAATTAAAATTTATCCAGATAAACTATACTACTTTGACCACTAGCAATTAAAAATTTATTTTTTTTATCAATTTAATTTTTGTTTCATAATACCAGTCACATTGAAGAAAATAAATTGTTCCAAAATATTTGTCATATTTGTAGTTTCAATGAGTAATAATTTTTTTTTCATGTTTACCTTTCGTATATGACCAATAACTACTACTTCAATTTAATGATTTTTTTAGATAATTAGTATTAAATGAAATATAATATAGTCAATTTATCAAATAATTTATTATAATTTAAATAAATTTAATTATTTTCTTAAAAAATATGATATTACAAATGTGACAAGTAATATTGAACAGAGATAGTAATTAAAAATTACCATCGGTTATCAAACAATCGAGCATACAAATATTTTACTCTCTATAGAATTCAACATTGTACCGTCACCCATACATAACCATTCCAATAAATACTTAATTATTATTTCATTAAAATTATTAATTTGATAAATATAAATTTCTATAAATATTAATTATAATTCATAATATTGTTTCAATATATTTAGTCTATTACTATAAATAAAAAAGTTTTCAAATTTATCTATTATAATAGTAGAATTTCGATGAATTTTGTGAGAGTGATTAAAAATTATTTAAAACAGATAATCATCTTACATAATAATCATTAGTTTTTTAACTTTCAAAAAAGTATATAATAATTCAAATAATAATGTAAATGTTTGATCAAATTTTATAAAGAAAATTCAAAAATATTAAAGACCAAAATATATATTAAAGTAAAATTTATTTTTTTTTTCTTTTGAAGAATAAAATTCTTGAAAAGTAATTATGTAATTATATTGTCCTTATTTTAGTCTACAGCTGTACAAGTAGGGTCCTTACTGTCAGTGCCTATGTCCTATCTGGCAAGGCACTAGCAGTTCTCCGCGATTGGTGGCCAGAAAATCACTGCCTTTCTACACCAGAAAAATATGACTGTAATTAAAAAATCACAAAAACGAAAGGATAAGTAAGTGGATTTGGTCAATTTATACGAAAATGTGAGGGTAATTTTGGTACACGAGCGATTTTGTTTTAGGATGACCGGTTTCAACCTGCAAAAAAAAAAAAAAAAGTGGACTTAACGGTTACCGTCAACTGCTGACGGAAAATAATTCGATTTTGGAATCCAGTTTCGATTCCAAAGAGAGAAAAACGAAAACAACATTTGGACGTTACTGTTTACCGTTAAAAGGAACCTTTCTGTGTGAAGGTAACCGGTGATTTCTTTTTGCTATGTTTAGTGGTTTTATTAAAATCATAATATGGATTAACAGGTGATGAAGTGATTAACTAAAAGGGATGGATTAAGTTATAAGGGTAGTATTGACACTTGAGCTTATCCAGTTCAGTAGATTATTTTATTTTTTTATATTAATAGTAACATTTAATTATAATTAATTGTCAATTGAGTTAATAACATAATCATAAACCGTATAGATGATTTTTTCATATCTTATAAAAATTTTACATTACAAAAGGTTTTCAAAATTTTAAATTTTAAATTCGAGTCCTCTCTATTTTACCACAAAAGCTATAGAAAATTTTGTAGATATAATTAAAAAAATTAAAATTATTTTTAAAAATCTTATAATTAGACTATTATACTGTAGTCAGGTGCTAATGATATTGAAGATTAGATGATGATAAAGGTTTGCAACAGTTAGTACTCATTGCACGGACTTGGTTTATTTTTAAAAATCCAAAATCACTTTTTCTACAAAAGCCTGCAGATATTGTGGTATATGTCATGTTAGGGTCATCATGAAAGGCTTATTTTTGTTGACCCACATTTTAAAAAAGAAAACTAATTTAAAAAGTAATTTTTATTATTAAATATTTTTATTGACCTTGAATTGTAAATATTTTTTTAAAGAAATTTTAATATTATTGAGATCTAAATTTCATGGAATAAATTAATATTTTTTACTTTTTTTTTCGGGGCAAATAGTCAGGGATACTTTTATTTTAAAAAATTTATTTTTCAACATATAATCTTATCACTTAATAATTTATATTATTATTTAGTATCTCAACTATTAAATAGAGTAAGTATAAAATTCATTTTAGAATTAATTAAATGGTTAATGTTTTTAAATCCAATCGAGGAATTAACTAGTAAATTATTCTTATTTTATTTCTTATGTATAATTCATTATTTTTTAAATAAAACAAGAGGTAAATTTTAATATTTTTAAAGTATAGTTTTTATAAATTTTTGCAATTAATGCGGACCTAATGCTGTCATTAAGAACAGGAAGAAAGTAAAATAAAAGTATAAAATTTTATTTACTAAAATGGAGTAAAAATAAGATTAGGAGGGTGTAAAAAATTAAATATTTTCGTCCAAACCAAACAACAGACATTTTCACTCTCTATTTTTCATCCATCCATATGTTTCACTGATGCAAACAAAGCATAAGAATTGATTTTTTTTTACTCCATGCGTGAAAAAAGCAGTAATAAAATAAGGATCGGAATGTGGATTTCCGTGCTAACAAATTAATCGGATGCTGAGCCTCACATTTTATATTTTTATAAATAAAACATATATTATGTAATTAGAGGTATATAAAATTTTTATGTTTCCATTGTAGCTTAACAGTGATTGTCCAATTCAAAAATCAAATTTTGATAAATCTTTTTCTAATCTAATTTATAAATAGAATGTCTCTGAGAAAAATTATTACAATTAGGTATTATTTTGTCATTTTGCAGATTGTTTAGTTAAGAAAGAGATACACGTTGCAACCCATTTCTTAAGTTGATTTTAGATTGGTTGTTTTATTTTCGTTTTCCTTCCTTTCGTATAGTTCTGTTGTAATATTTCTTTTTCTCGTTCTCTTCTCTTACCTTAAAAGAAGTCTATAGATAAGCTTTTCCTTTTGCTTTAGGTTTTTTGTTAAACCGCGCAAGGATGTACGTGTGCTGCAGAACTATTTTTATGAGTCTGATTTACTCCGCGTCGGTCGGTTTTTTTTCCTAATTCATGTCTTCGGGAACTAATATTTTGATTCAAACAAATTTTATTTCTCGTAATATTTGAGAGTGTTCAGGTGTTGGTAAACTAAAATTTAATGTTGATGGAGTTTCAAAAAGAAAATTGGGTGCTGCGAGTATTGGAAGGGTACTTAAAAATGAATTGGGTCTAGTTGTTTGTATTTTTTATAAGTCACTTGGTATTTTAGACTCAAATGAAGCAGAGCTTTTTACTATTTTTATTCTACAGAGTTATTTTGGTCCTCACCTTGCAATAACTCACCTTTGATTATTGAGTATGACTTAAAAAATACAGTTTATTGAGTAGTTCAAAAGCAAAAGCGCCCTTGGCAGTGATGGGAATATTTTAATAGGTTTGATATGATAGTTTCTTTTTTGGAGCAGGTGTAATTTCATCACATACACAGGGATGGTAATAATTTTGCTGACTGCATGTCCAAAAAATGAGTTGAGGCGACTGCATCATTTGTAACTTGAATGTAATTGAATTGAGCTAAGTTTTTAGGTATCTTTTATTATGTTCTTTGCTCGCTAATTCTCTCTTATCATTTCTCATCCCAAGAAATGGGATTGATTGTTTTGGATTTTATTGTATTTAGTTTAAGTGAATATTGATGTTTTGACTAGATTTTTTTACTTAATTTATCCAAGTTAAGTTGAGTGTATGTGGAGGGCTATTGACTCAATTAAGTATCTGGATAAAATAAATTTTTTTTGAACAATTTAAAATTAATAAAATTTAATCCGATAAAAGAAATTGCGACAATGAACCAACTTTATTAAATTGAAATGTAGGATTGCTTGTTTTGCTGATCTAAAAATAATTTGTGGATAGTCATGAAATGATAAGTCTGCGTAACGTGCTGTTTGGGCGACACAAGTACCATAACACTAGCCGCATTACTTGTATCCAATTCAAAAAAAAATTATAGTTTTTCCAATTAAAGATTGCCTTAAACAAGCAACAGAGACTGAAGGTATGCTCTTGCACGCATGTAAGTTATTTTTTATATATTTTTATGCAGCAATAGGTGTATTTTTTAATTTTTTAATTTATTTATTTGTTTTCCCACTCTTTATGGGTTGTAAAATAAAGGAAATTAATTAGTAGAGGGAAAAAAAATCCTATAATATGCGCTGCCAGTATGCATATTAAAATAATTAATACAATTGTGTATCCATTTTTCAACATGCTTCAGAATGCTCACATGTTATTAATTATTATTTTTAATAGCTAACTATCAAATTAATATTTGTTGTTGAGTTTAATATTAAAAATTTTGTGAAATACATTTTGATACTATTTGTTTAAAATATTATCGAGAAATTGGATTTTTGAGTTGATGAAATTTTTTGTAAATGTTTTAAATAAATATGCTAGCAACTGTAATGAATTTTTTTTAAGATATTGAAAAAAGAGATTTAAAATTATATTTATTATCGGTTTGTAAATGTATTTATCATTATATTATATTTTAGTGTGTACGATTACAATGAAATTAATAAATAAAATTGAATGATTTTTGTGACAATTATTGTAGTATTTTTCCATTTTCTTTCTAGAAATTTAGGAGAATGTAAAGGGGGGAAAAAATTAGGTGTGGAGGTGGCTTTTGAAAGTATATGATAGCTGCTTCACATGCATTTCAAGGTTTTCCTTTTTAGCTTTTGCAAGGAAACATGTGGTTCAGAAACCATAAACAAACAAAACCGAAAAAAAAGAACGATGGAGGAAAATGTTTTGCTTGCTTATCCACGCACCAATCCTATCCATCCTACAATTATCCTCAGCCGTTGGATTTTCTGAACAAATCTTGGATGATGGAGACAAGTTTTTCAAATAAATATTAACCGGCAATTGGATCAGTAGTACTGAAAATATATATATATACACACGCACACACGGTAACAAGTGGAGAACAAAGTTCTAAGCAAACAATGAAAGTCTAGTATAAAAAAACCCTATATTATCATGAGGAAGCTATTCTGTCATCTCAGGAGGTAGTTGCATGAGAAGATGAGTCGCTAATGGATAGTTTCTTGCATATCTAGAAAGGTAATCTGCGCAATGGTTCATTTTTTTTGGAAATATGTTTGATCACACAACTATAAAATTATGGGATCAACTGTTGAATAGCAAACACCAGTTGTTGAGCTGCTCCTGAAGAAGAAGCATTACCTGAGATAAGTTGGACAGCAGCCAAATTATCACATTCAATTTGGATATTTTCGATCCCTAAATTCTTGGCTAGCTGCAAACCTTCCAGAACTATCCTCAACTCGACATTTAAAACCAGACAAGAACCTACGTTAGAAATAAAGCCTCTAAGCCACCTCCCAGCATTATCTCAAATTAAACCTCCACTATATGTTGATTGTCCAGTAACAGAGGTGTCAGTATTGAGTTTGACGCAGTTGCTAGGTGGAGGAGACCATGCGAGTGAAATTAATTCCTTATTATACGCAGGAATCTCGACTCTTTCACGCACAAACTCAGTTTCGAAAATATTCTCAGCCAAGCCCATCGCCTCCATTTTGTTGAATTACATTTTTAAATTAATTTTATATCTGAAATTAAGGTTGGAAAGATAGGATCAGTACTTTTAGAAGGTTTTTCTTTAAATAAATAATAAACTCAAGCCAATAGTTTTTACCAAAGTTTGAATGATCACGACTGCACGAGCGGCCATCTCTGCAATAAGTTTCGCCATGGCCGTTCAAAACTAAGTCTCTCACTTGTGAGTTCAAAGATTTTCAAGTACGCTATGAGCAACCATCTCTGCATGGAACAGCTTTATAGCTCATCCAATTTTTATGAACTTATTCCAATATTAATCATTTTTCTCTTTCTTGAAACTCGCAAGTCACATTTGCAAGATATTTTTGCTACCGTTAAAATATTTTTTATCTGCAAAATTAATTTATTCAAGTAAACTGATTCGAGCCAGTGAGCTCATCAATACATCTAGAAGTAAATTTTAAAAAGTTTAAGTGAAAAAAAAAAAAACTTACTGGTCCTACAACAAAGATTAAAACATATGAAAAGAAAGCTGTAATTTCTCTTCTTGAGTTAAGAAAAGAAATCGAAAATGAACAATGCCTAAACTATAATAACTGGCATAATACAATAAAAAACTAAGCTGTAAAAGGCTCCAAAATCAATTCTCCTTTTAGCTAAGCAATCTGCGAGATGATTAGGTTCTCTATTGACATGTTTGAACTCTACGTTAAACAACAGACAGTGGTTAAAACCTAATCATCCACCAATATGCTTCCGAATCATTTGTTTAGTTTAGAATGCTGTTCTTAGATTTTCTGAGCCCATATTTACATAATTGTTTGTATTTACCATTTCTGCTTATAATTTTGGCTTGAGATTAATTTGTGTTTTGGATATTGATTTTATCGCATTATGGAATTTTGTCTTGAATAATCTGTATAAGTTGCTGCCAGCCGATAATTCTTCACCAACATTAGCCATCTCTCTGCTTTTATTTACTTTTATTTCTTTTTTTTAATATAGTTTTCTCCAATTTTTAGGACTCTATCCGGGGTTCATCCAAGAGGCCATGAGAATGTTTTAACATCACAGGAGACCAGTGGTTTGGAGAAGTTTCTTGTCACAACCTGACTCTAACTATCAGAAAAATTATTCGCCTTGGATCATACCAGCTCCATCCCATACTGGATCGGTAAGACCTACACAGTTTTGTCCCGTAGGTGAAATGAAAACTTTTCAAAAAGCCATCCATCCTAAAATTTCAGCTAAGCGAGCACGCTTAATCCCGGAGTTCTTCTAACTCTCCATTTTGATGATTAGTTTCTCCCTTTTTGACATATGATTCGATTCACTCTCGTATTCCGCATTTCACTACCCTAGTTAGCCCGTCATCTTAGAAGCTAGTTAGAAACTCTACTTTACTTGCCCTTTTAGGATCGCTTCCCCGGATTGGGATGTCACACGCCCACTAGCTTCTGCGTAGTTCGTCTCGAACCATACATCTATAGGGGGGAGGGGGGGTCAGACTCTGATACCAAATTGTCCGTTTTGAATCAAGCCAGCTCCATCCCATATTAGATCGGCAAGACTCACACGGTTTTGTCTCGCATGTGAAATGAAAACTTCCTAGGAGGTCACCCACCCTAAAATTTTCACTAAGCGAAAACACTTAATCCCGAAGTTCTTCCAACTCTCCAAATTATTCCACTAAAAGACACCTCTAATGATTAGTTTTTTCATCTTCGATATATGATCCGATTTATTTTTGTGTCTCGCATTCGACTACTCTAACTAACCTGCAATCCTAAAAACTAGCCAGGAACTCTGCTCTATCTATCTTTTTAGGATTGCTTTACCGGGTAGGGATATCACATTTTTCTCCGTCCTTTTATCAATAGATTACTCATACAATCTTTGGTTTACTGTTGGCCAAACTCAAACATAGAACTCAAGAGTTTCTCCTAAGATCCAATCTTCAAATCCAACAATGATGATAATGTTAAATATGATGATGTATATGGATTTTTTTTCCTTTCATTATTGTTTTTGATTGAATTTGGAATTTTAAACTTGATTTGACCATGTTTATTTATACACGCTTACTTTCTATGAAGTGAATTTATCTTGTGTTTAAAAAAAATTATCTTCATGTATTATTCTCAATCTAAAAACATTTTTTAGAGAAATATATTAGAAAAAAATAAGATTTTCCATATTAATAATTATATTTTATTATATATCACATTACATAATTAAAATAAATATAAAAATAAAATCCCCATTACATTTCATATTTTTTTTAATAATACAAATAAACATAATAATAAAATGTTACTTATATTACATGACGTTTTTGTTCTATTACTTTATAACACATTACTTTTTATTAAATGTAACCTTTAGAGTTGATAACATAGTTATTGGCTAAATACATATCAAACTTTTAAAAAATAATCCTACGACACCCCTAAATTGGAATATTATTTATGCACCTCAAATTAATTTTTTTTAACCAATTAAACACTTCTCCAGTCTAGTACAAGTGCTGGCATTACAAACACACTGAATAGGATAAATAATTCAAAGTGGAATCCATTTAAATTTCCAAATCAGCAATTATAAAAGAAAAAAAAAAGAAAATAGCTAAAGTTAAGTAAAAGAGAAAAAGGACAACTTAGCCATATTTTCCATTACTCCACGGTTGATCTCAATTTCCAACTGACACCCCTTTCCTGGACTACTTAACCGCACTCCTCCGTTAGCAGCAATAGTTCACCGACGGGCGCAATAGTTTACGTGAGATCGGCAACACCACAACAGGTTGGAATGGACATGGTGCAATGGCAGCAAAGAGAAGGAGGTGGGTTTGTAGATCCAATGGTGTCGGTGCCAGTGGTCCAAGGGAAAGCAGTAGCAAAGCGATTGAGACCTTTTGGAGTAGAAACATGGATTGCCCAATCACGGATTATCAAGAATGTGATAAAATAATGTTTTCTCCTACACCTATTGTTATTCCTTCTTCTTCTATAATGGCTCAACTCTCTTCAATCTCACAAAATCCTCTCCAATTAAGGCCCTATAATGGCACTCCATTCCCTTTACCATCCACGCAATTGCTTCATAAAGGGAAATGATCCATGTCTCTTGATTTGGACGTTAAATTGATTTCTCTCTCTTTCCTTCTTTCCAGACACATTATTCTCAATTCTCTTTTGTCCAATTAATTGTCAATGCTTGCCCAAAATCCAGAATTAACTCATTTCGCAAACTGTTGCTCTAATTCATCGCAAACTGAATAAGGAGCGAACATGTCCGGATCAGTTGAGATGGAGGTCGGTTCACCTTTGAGGCACCATCTTGACTCTTGCCTAAAGCTAGGTCGTTTCTTTATTCTCCAACCTCGATTTTGACGTCTCTGTCATCTAACTCTACAATGGGAGAAAAAACGCTATGACGCCGTTTAATTGATATTTGACAAATTTTTCTCTGTTGGCAATTATATATCACCGTCGCGCGCCATTATGTGATTGGAAATACATGCACATTGTCAGCGATAGAAAAAGTATTAAATTGGTGCAAAATTTTTTACTTCAGATGCATAATTGATCCCCCAAAATTAGAGGTGCCGTTAGGTTAATCTATCAAAGTTGAGGGCCAAACTATATAGATTGGCCCATGGTTATTATTGGACATTAAATTGTCCTAACAATGAAAAAACCCAAATAGGAGCCCATTCAAGGCTCTTTTGCATTAACCGACATCGTTTAACTCATAATAAACTCATTGTCGTATTCTGGCTCCGGCTCCTTCCTAGGTTCGTACGACTCATCCGGTAAATTTCTTCCTTCCCTGAGAAAATGCTTGGATCCATGTCACTTTTATCTTTTTCATACATCTCTGAATAAAACACCCAAATTCTCATTACTTCAATTCTATTTTCTTTTATAATCTCTCTTTTTCTGGTATTTCAATTGAACAGAAATATGTACCAATGGAGGAAATTCGAGTTCTTTGAGGAGAAATATGGCGGAAAAAGCAAGATTCCCGATGATGTCAGTGGAAAGATCGAGTGTTGCTCTAGCGGTAGGGGGAAGGTGGTTATCGGCTCTGATGACGGTACCGTCAGCTTGCTCGATCGAGGCCTTAACTTCAATTTCGCCTTTCATGCTCACTCCTCTTCTGTCCTCTTTCTCCAGCAGCTCAAAGTACGCTTCATTTTGTTTTTCTTTTTTTTTTTTTGCACAAATTATTGATTTCTGCACTTTTTTATGAGGAATGTTTGGTTTCTGAGTCAAGGAAAAAGAAAGTAAGTGAAATCTCGATATTGAAGAAATTGAAATTGGAGCCAGTGGTTGAATGTTTGTATGACAGTGTAGAAGCACATGGATTCATTCCGTGACATGCCCCCTCCTCTTTTGAAATTTCGTTACTTGAAGAATAAAAGGAAAAAAAATGGAAATTACATTCTGATGTTTTTGTTTATTTTTTAGTTGTTTGTCATGGAATTCAATTTTGAAACTTCAGTTTTCTATTGTATTGTTCATCTTTTAAGATACTATACTTGGTTTTTGTTTTGCTCATATTTTATAATGTTTAGCTGCTTACAGTTTAGAAAATATAGCTAAGATACAGTAAGCTTTGAATAGAAGACCTTTTGCTTTAACGAATAGAATTCATTTATTAATCAGAATTTCATTTTTGTCGAATCTATGCAAAGAAAATTAAATGTAGTGTTCCCATTACTGAGTTGTTCCATATTTGAGACTGAAAAAAGATCTTAAACTTATAATTTCTTCATGCTTAACCTCATTTATATTATAAAGCATCTATCGATAGATGATGGTTTTTAATTTTGTTTCGCTTTTTTGCTTGTGACATGGATCAGCAACGCAACTTCCTTGTTACTGTTGGGGAGGATGAGCAAATATCTCCACTGCAATCTGCCATGTGCCTCAAGGTTTTTGACCTTGACAAAATGCAGCCAGAGGGCACAAGTTCAACCATTCCTGACTGTATTGGAATTCTGCGAATATTCACTAATCAGTTTCCTCAAGCAAAGGTAGTTAGCTCTCCTTTTTCAATTTAATATAATGACTATGCTCCTGTATTTGATTGCCTTGTTCTGTCCCAACGACTCATATAGCTTGCATAGCAAGCTTTAATATCCTAAATTTATGCTCTAAGGTTTTATTTCTTGTGAAAAAACATTGAAATTGTGATATGCTGCAGATTACATCATTTTTAGTCCTAGAAGAAGCTCCTCCGATATTACTCATAGCTATTGGCTTAGACAATGGTTGTATTTATTGCATCAAAGGGGACATTGCAAGGGAACGTATCACACGCTTCAAGCTCCAGGTGGATAATGTTTCAGACAAAAGTCAATCATCCATTACAGGTCTTGGATTCAGAGTCGACGGTCAAGCTCTTCAGTTATTTGCTGTGACTCCAAATTCTGTGAGTTTGTTCAGCTTGCACAATCAACCACCCAGACGTCAAACATTAGATCAGTTAGGAAGCAATGTCAATAGTGTAACAATGAGTGATCGCTCGGTAAGTGACTTGGAACTCTTCATTTTTCACATCTTATGTAAATGTTTATAATCTTTGTTTCTGCTTGTTTCATTATCAGGAGTTAATAATTGGTAGACCTGAAGCTGTGTATTTTTATGAAGTTGATGGGCGTGGTCCTTGTTGGGCATTTGAGGGGGAGAAGAAATTCCTAGGGTGGTTTCGTGGTTACCTTTTATGTGTTATTTCAGATCAAAGAAGTGGGAAAGATACTTTCAATGTTTATGACCTAAAGAACCGGTTAATAGCTCACAGTCTAGTGGTTAAAGAAGTTTCTCACATGCTCTGTGAGTGGGGTAACATAATACTTATAATGAATGACAAATCAGCTTTGTGTATTGGAGAGAAAGATATGGAAAGCAAGTTGGATATGCTATTCAAGAAAAATCTTTATACTGTGGCAATCAATCTTGTCCAAAGTCAGCAAGCTGATGCTGCTGCTACGGCGGAAGTGCTAAGGAAATATGGGGATCATCTATATAGTAAACAAGACTATGATGAGGCTATGGCCCAGTACATCAGCACTATTGGTCACCTTGAACCTTCATACGTGATACAGAAGTTTTTGGATGCACAGAGAATATACAACCTTACAAATTACTTGGAAAATTTACATGAAAAGGGCCTTGCTTCTAAAGATCATACTACTCTTCTCTTAAACTGCTATACCAAATTGAAAGATGTTGATAAGCTGAATGTATTTATTAAAAGTGAGGATGGTGCTGGAGAGCATAAGTTTGATGTTGAGACCGCAATAAGGGTCTGTCGAGCTGCCAATTACCACGAACATGCAATGTATGTGGCTAAGAAGGCAGGGAGACACGAACTGTATTTAAAGATCTTACTTGAAGACCTTGCCAGATATGATGAGGCCTTACAATATATTTCAAGCCTCGAACCAAGTCAAGCTGGTGTTACTGTGAAAGAATATGGTAAAATTCTTGTAGAGCACAAGCCAGTTGAGACAATTGAGATACTCATGAGGCTTTGTACTGAGGAGGGAGAATCAACAAAGAGAAGATCTTCAAGTAGTACGTACTTGTCCATGTTGCCATCTCCTGTTGATTTTCTCAACATATTCATCCATCATCCACAGTCTCTCATGGATTTTCTTGAAAAGTACACTGACAAGGTTAAGGACTCTCCGGCTCAGGTGGAAATTCACAATACACTGTTGGAACTGTACCTGTCAAATGATTTGAACTTCCCATCAATATCGCAAGCTAGCAATGGTGTAGATATTTCACTCAAAGCAAGACCAGGAGCCCCTGGGAAATCAAAAGCAGCATCCAATGGAAAATTAATTACTGATGAGAAAGATACATTTAAGGAAAAAGATCGCACAGAAAGGCGTGAGAAAGGACTGCGCTTGCTTAAGAGTGCTTGGCCATCTGAACTTGAGCAGCCTCTTTATGATGTTGATCTTGCTATAATTATCTGTGAGATGAATGCATTTAAAGAAGGGCTTTTGTATCTTTATGAAAAGATGAAACTTTATAAAGAGGTGATTGCTTGCTACATGCAGGCCCATGATCATGAGGGATTAATTGCATGCTGCAAGAGGCTGGGGGATTCAGGGAAGGGAGGCGATCCATCTCTTTGGGCAGACCTGCTGAAATATTTTGGTGAATTGGGAGAAGATTGCTCCAAGGAAGTGAAGGATGTTTTGACTTATATTGAAAGAGATGATATCTTGCCTCCTATTATTGTTCTTCAGACCTTGTCCAGAAATCCATGTCTCACACTCTCTGTCATCAAGGATTATATCGCTCGGAAACTTGAACAGGAGTCAAAGTTGATTGAGGAGGATCGGCGAGCAATTGATAAGTATCAGGTCACACAATGCACTTTCTCTGACAAGTTTTATTTTATACGCTGTCAATCCATTGCGGAAAGTATCTCTGAGCCAATACTCCTCATGGGGGCCACCTTTTGATGTTTTTTTTTTCCCTCTTTTGCCTATGATCATTTGCATTTGAGGATTGTTTCATCTCCTTACTTGGCATGCTTATATATATATATTAAAAAGAACTGTCTTATGATCACTAAAATTTGTTATTCCCAATGACAATTAACAGAAAAAAATATTCCAACTTTTCTTGCTTTGCACTTAAAATGGAATTCATATTTGCTACTGTCAGTAACTTCAACTGTTCATTGCTAAATAAGAGGGATTCTTTGACTGTGCAGGAGGACACATTGGCTATGAAAAAAGAAATTGAGGATCTTAGAACTAATGCTAGGATCTTTCAGCTCAGCAAGTGCACTGCCTGCACTTTCACCCTTGATCTTCCTGCCGTACACTTCATGTGCATGCATTCATTCCATCAGCGCTGCCTTGGTGATAATGAAAAAGAGTGTCCCGAATGTGCTCCTGAGTACAGGTCTGTTCTAGAAATGAAAAGAAGTCTGGAGCAAAATTCCAAAGATCAAGATACATTTTTCCGGCAAGTGAAGAGTTCTAAGGATGGATTTTCTGTGATTGCTGAGTATTTTGGAAAGGGGATCATTAGCAAAACCAGCAATGGCCATACAAGCCCTCTAAGATCAGGAAGTGCATCTCACAGTAGTGGCTTCTAAGGTCTTCTGCATGTTGGTCATTGCTTTGCTGTTTTTTTATCCGTTACTCTGCAAGTTTCTACTCAATGTTGTTTGGTAATAACTGAGCTACAGCTCTTTTTACTACAATGCAGCGCTCCTATTATGGTATCCATGGATTATTTTTCTGTCCAGTTAAGCTTGCCGTTCAGGAAACATAAAATGCCTGACTTCTGGGGTATTCAGCTTAAGAGATGCATCTATGGTAATCATCTGCATTCTTTTTAATGTCTAAACTACACTTGGAAACTCTTAAATCTCTGAAGAGGAACATCAAATTGAGGATTTGGTCTGAAGTTTCATTGAGCTGTTTCTTCTTTTACCATGTGAGTAGAAATTTTGAGTCATGGCTTCAAGAAAACAATTTTTTTTTTCTTTTTGTGGCGTTTGTTAGGCTTGTGATCTTGTTGGGTTTTGTATAGCTGAATTTAGTTTGTTTTAATAATGTACTTGAGAAGGGCAGAAGAAGAGCTTGTTGTATTTATTGATTTTGATTAAAGATGGGAGATGGATCTTTTTCACTGGTGATTCTATAATTTTGAGTTTTCATTTTTGGATATGGAAGAGATGATATAATAAGCTTAATTCCTTCATGCAAGACAACTTTGACTGTGAGATTAGAAATTCATTGAATTTTGGGAACACCCTGAAGTTTTCCTAATGGACAATTTGGTCCTTATGATTTCAGAATTAACAATTTCATTCCCTGTACTATAATTTCTTCATTATGGGCTTAACAATGTTGTTTACCTGGAAATTTGATAATGGGGCCTTAGGCTTTCTAACAATGTTGTTTAGCAAGGATTTCTTCACTAAAATTAACTATTCAATCATTTTATTGAAAATAAAGTTAATTATAGGACAACCGCAGGAGATATCTCGATCAAGGGGAGGGGGCTATCCATATTGTGCAGCGCATATTATCATATCAATCCCTTGAGCCTCCTGATTAAAGAAAAAAAGATAATTACTTTCTTTATTTCACAACAATTGTGACGTTTGAGAAATTAGTTTGCTTTAAAATACTCGTCACATTTATGATTTCAACGAATAATAAAATTTTTTTTCGCATTTATTCTTTATACATACCAATAATGATTATTTTAATTTAATGATTTTGTTAGAAAATCAATATTAAATTAAAAGTAATGCAGTCTATTTACTCAATAATTTATTATAATTTAGATAAATTTAATAATTTTTTTAAAAATTATTAAATTTCAAATATGATAAATATTATGAAATATAAATAATATAAAACTATAAAACAAATCCTAAAGTGTCAGAACTCATATTTTTCTTATATTCTATCTCAATTTTATGACTTCCTCTCACATAGAGAAGCTTCCTTTTCTTTTCTATTTCTTCTAAATTATAGGACACTTCTCTTTCTAAAAAAAACAATTAATTTAGTAATTCTCTAGCATACTCCATTTAATATATAGGTTTATTAAGAAAAATGCAAGTAAAATCAGTTGTTTAAATTATATTAATTAATTTTTTTAATCTATGTTAAAATGGATTGGTGTATCTTTGTGACGAGGAAAATGAAAAATGTTTTAAAATAAATTTAGTGATTTTTTTAAGAGATATAAAATTCTAGATGTGACAAGTATTATTGAACAGAGACGGTAATAATCATTTCTTTTCCCAAACGAAAATTTTTAATCATATTAAATTTGTAATTTAATGATTTAGAATTTATTAGCACATTTTAATTGAATTTAATTAATCATAATCAACTTGATAAGATAAAATATTTTTTATTTGTAATAAGTACGAAATTATAAATTTATGGAGTATTAAAAAATTTTATAAAATTCATCTATATCAAATAAATTGCTTTTAAATTTGGTAACTTCTTCATATGTATATATATATATATATTGTGGAAGGGGAATTAGAAATTGATTCAATTATAAGATTGAACATGCATTTATCGTCAGATTATGACTGTATTCAGCAATAATTTTTTAAGTAGTCAGTTAAAACATTAAATGTTAAACGCTATTTTTTATAGTGTTCGGTAATATAGAGTTTGAATGAACTAACTTTTAGATGTTAAGATAACATTTTATAAAAAGCTAACTCAATAATTTTTAACTTTTAACGTTTTATAAAAAATGATTTAAACAGCTAAACGCTAATAAAACAGTTAATGCTTTGTTATTTATTTTGGTGAGCTCAAAATATAAAGTTTTTTTTCCACTAAATTAAGACGAAAATTATTAATAATTAAAAAGGTTAATGATGTAAGGTCCTAATCTTTGTTTTCAATTTTTTTTTGTCCTACACATGGATTGTCGAACTGTGGATCATCTCTGATTAAGAATGATTTGATTTTAGACAACTTTTGCAATTAAATTGACATGTCTACCTCAACTTATTAACCTAATTATCGGTAATTTAACATAAGTATTTAAACAATAAACAAGAAAAACCAAGATTGAGCCTCTGATTTTAGAATTGGATTAACCTAATGGAAACCACGCTGTGGTCTTGGATTCAATGTTTGGGGGCGTCCCGACGGTTAATCAATCCCTTTTTAGGTTTAAGCCCACCAATACTTATGAATCATAACCTTACGTGTATTGAAAATTTGTCCCATTTATATACATGGACCCAAAGTAAAGAGCAAAAACTATACTATCCGTCAGTCGGCCCTAAAATTAAGTTGGACATCATTCCGATATATAAAAAAAGTTCGGTATTGACTCGAGAGGATTCGAATGTGAACTAGACACTTAATCGAGCTATGTAAATTTTGTACGAGATTGAATAAATAAATTAAATATATTTGGTATGTAATGCTCTTTTAAAATGAAAATGAACTGTGTAATGATAATAATTCCAAACTCTATTATGTTTAATATGACAAGAAACTGACTTTGAGAGATGAAATATAAGCATTGTAATTGAGTTGTAATTGGCGTACATAACTAGATAGTTTTTTTCTTGAAAGATACATAATTAGTTATTCTCTCTAATTTTTTGTTCAGCGTCAATCTCTATCGAAGAGACTCGCTAGAAATAAAAAATATAATCGACAATATCTATTTATTTTTTTACACATCAATTTGACATATTAAATAAATATTAAAATTAAAGAATATTTTTTAAGTTTTTATTTAAAAAATTTAATTAATTAATCTAAAATATATCATTCAGCGACTAGTTTTAGCACACCCATTCACATATGATTACCTCCAATGTCGTTGTATCAAAATTCCTGCAGTTCAAACATATACTCATACGTCCAACGCAATACAACTCATTTAAATTTTTAAAATTAAAAAAAAAAGTTGCGTTGACATATTTATATATTAATTATTAATAATGTGCTGTGTCGATATCTTGAACTTGGCAATTTTAAACAAAAAATACTTTATTAAAATGACATAAAACCTTTATATTCTACTGTCAGAGATAAATTATACATCCTGATTGTGCCTAGGTACAAACTAAATCACTCGAATCATTCAATAATACCAACAACTCCCAATTGGATGCTGACTTCTTTTTTATTTTTTATTTTCAAAAAGTTTTTTATCACAACATAATTTATTATACTATAATTTTATTTTAATTATAACATAATTATTTATGTTATAATATGAGAGACGTCGACGTGGTCCGAAAAAATGACAATGTCACAATAGAACGCAGGCGACGCCAGTGCACACATGCATATGCATGAAACGCATTAAATTGTGATTGCATTCATATTATTAAAAGAATTTTAAAAAATTATTAATTAAAATATAATTTTAAACAAAAATTAAGATTCGTTAATATATTTATATTATGTCACCGCTATTTCATAGTTAATTATTATTTAATACACTTAGTTAAAATATTCAAATATTCTAAATTTTTTTAACACTGAGCTAAAATCAATACTAGAAATCAATGTAAAATATTTTAATTGGTTTCCTTAAAAAAATCATTAGTGTATATTATTATTAATCAAAGCATAACAAGGAAGATTAGGAGATACCGTATTAGGCCGACATGTAACATCACAATCTTCTTCAAATTATGCGTCAATCGAGACACCGTGGATCCACGTGGGCCAATTGCGGAGCTGTCCTTATCGATTATACGCCGGATAATTATAATTTTAGTATATATGGAAATTTTTATTTTTTTCCTATTTTGGCATTTAAACTGAAAACATTATTACATTAACTGCTTGAATTAAAAAAAAAAAATTGCAAGCTGATATGAAATGCCGGAACTCTGATTGTGATAAAAACGAACCCCCGTTGCATGCCTAGCAGCTGATAAAATTTATGGACATTTGGATCCAGCATGGATTTGCTATTGAAATTTCATACTTATCCTTCATTTGACCGAAAACATTGTCTCTCTGCCTTAGCTTTTCGCTCGATTCACTCTCTCTTCTTCTCAAATCTCTTTCTATCTTTGTTTTGAAACCCTAGTCTTTCTTATTCTTCTCAATCATTTTCTTTCTTTGATCTGAAATCCTGGCTAGCAGTCATATCGTCAATTACCCGCTGCTTTTATCATTTTTCTGCTTCTTTTCGTCCTTTTAGCAATGCTGTTACTATTATTTTTTGTCTATTATTGTTGCTTTAGGAGTTACCTTGATCTTTAATTTGCATTTGATCTGTTGTTGTTCGTTTGGCCCCTTTTAGTTTTTGGTTTTGTTTCTTTGTTAGTTGCTGCAATGTTGATATTGTTTTTGTGTTGGTTCCATTTTGAAGCTTTTAGATTTCACTCATTATTAATTTTTATCTTTACTATTTTTTTTTCTCATTTCAAATTAAGCTGATCAAAATTCAAAACCTTGAAATTCTAATTTTTTCCTCTTAACAAACTCGCTCAGATCTACAAGCACTTTCTAGCATTTTGTTTTTGAGTTTTCAAGTTTTAGAGTTGAAAGTGCAGGAACTTTTACAAGGAAACTTTTGCCAGAAAAATCAAAACAACATCTTCCTAAAATATCTACTAAACTTTGTTGTTTTTCTTGAAAGATCCAAAAACCATTTGCTGTTGAATGCTAGTTTTGTGATCCATTTTGTTAAAGGAAATAAATTCAAGCATTTTTGAGGATTGGATTTATGTATTGGTAACATTTTGGGTTTTGGATTGTTTTCTTTGGTTTTTAATTTAATATTTGGTGATTTAGTTTTGAGCCCGATAAAATTGAACTTATGTATTGATAAGTTGAGGTGGTGGAGCAGTAACAGTAGTAGTAGAGTGGTTAAGGCAGCGATAGTGGCAGAGGTGGCGCGATGGTAGTGGTGGTAGTGGTTGCAGTGGTGAGGTGCTAATATTAAATAGCATTGAATGATAAAATTTTTATAAGAATAACTTGATGTAATTAATATTACATGTACTTTGTAATGGATAATATATGTATTTTTTTATATAATGAATTTTATATCAAATTAAGTAATGAAAATCACACATGTAATCATTTATGTGATGTAATCTTCATTTTATTATATAATTGATTACATCATACTAAACATGTCATAAGAATTTTAATTTTATTGATTGAAAAATAAAAATAATTTAATTTTAATTAGCTATATTAATTTTTTATTTAAATTTAAAATTTATTAAATAAAATCATAAATTATATTATATTATGTATAAGGTGTATTAAAACGGTAAAAATATAATTTTATTGGTTGAAAAAATAAAAGCAATTAATTTTGATTTGTACTACTATATAAGACAAACATTAAATATGGTATGGTAAAAATATAATACATTTAATTATTACTTTTAAACGTACTTTAATTGATTATAATTATTTCCTATTAATAACTTATTCTAATAAAAATAAATATAACTTGTCATTATTTATTAAGAAATATATTTTAATTTATTAATAGAAATACCTCCAAGAAATTTTTATTAATAGAAATAAACAAAATATTAATAGAAATAATTAATTTACATATTATTGATATTTTAATTTATATCAAAATTAATAAAATGTTGATAGAAATTATTTTATTAATAAAGCATTTTAACTTAGCAGTAATATTTTTCTTACACTTCAAAAGCCTGTTTGATTCAATTCCACGGGTCAAAATCTTTTTAAATTGGACTGAATTTCATGTTTTGGTTGTTTGGTTTGAGGATAGTTTAAGAAATAAGCACAAATAAAATTCAATTTTTTAAATAATACCGAATAATTATAATGTGAAATTCAATTAAATTTTGTATTTTAACTGCATTAAAAAAATCACATATTAAAATTTATTTAAAAATAATTTTTAATTCAAATGAATTCCACAATTCTAAGTAGTAGAATTCAACCAAACACTTTGTTATCGTTAGTTACTATCTTCTCCATATACTTCACTTGCTGGATTTCCAAAAGAAAAAGGTGAAGAAGAGCAAGTGAAGAAGCGGGAACTGAAAGGCGCGTGAGGTGGAGGGGAGTAAGAAGGAAGTAACGGAAAAGAACACAAACAAGTCAGTCTCGCAAGTGTATTTGTGGGGTGGATAAACCATATATATATATAATGTATAGAAAAAAAAAAAGGAAAAACCGAACCAAACCCAATCAGATCAGAGTCCCATTAAAGCGACACAAAGAGAGTGTGTGCCGCTGTCTCTCACTCTCTGCTGTTTTTGCATTATCTTCTCTTTCATTCTCTCTCTGTTTATTTTTGTTTATTTTTTATTTTCCAAATCTCAGATGGAGCGAATCCCACTTCCTTAATTTCCACACTCTCCCACACGGTCAGTATCCATCTCTCTCTTCTCTCCCTCGCTTTCTATTTGCTTCACTTGGAAAAGAAAAAAAAAAACAAAAAACAAAAAGGGAAAGGTTATTATTTAGTTTTATTAGTATTTTATTAAATATGTATTAAAAGGTTTTGGTAAAGGGAAAGCTAAATTTGATTCAAAGTGCTCTTGTTTCTGCATCCGGGATTTTTCATTTATTTTCTTGGGAATCAAACAGAGTTCTGATTTTGGTTTGGGTCTTTGTTTTGGAGTGAAAAGTTGGATTGAATTTTGTGAAATTTAGATTCTGTTTGGCTTTGAAGGTTAGGTAATTTTGGTTTGGGGACATTTACTAAGGAAATGACCAAAGAAAGGCCGCCTGAACCTCTTGATTTCTTCATTTGGACGGTTGAGGTAATCGATTTCTTCCAATATTTTTTTTTATTTTTCTAAAAAGAAATGATATATAGTGGATCTTCTGTTAGATCTTGTTTATAGTGGTGAGAATTTTAGTCGCTGCAAGTGTATTTTGAATATCGGGGTTGGAAGTTCTGATTGTGATGCTCAATTTCATATATGATTATGCAAGGCAAAGGATTTTTTTTTTTCCAATTTTTTTGTGTTGGGTGAATTTATTTTGTCATATTTCAATTGTCATTTCCACTTTTTTAGTGATGGTGCGGTAGAGGAATTTTGTTAGTTTTGCGATACAAAACCAATTGGACGAGTCAAAGGAGAAAATTCATTTCATCATATTTCCTAAGCACAAGTGATGATTTCTGAGGCAGTTTTCTATGATCTCTCTTATATGTTACAAATTTGTTCTTAGGGGTTCCTAAGGTGTTATAGTCACTGTCAGAATATGGTTTTAGCTATCACTTACAGTTGCTCCAAACTATCAATGAATAAATACCTATTTTATTTCGATATCCATGTACTCTTTATGTTTGTTAGTTCTACACTTGTTACTTAGTCAGTCATGTTATTTGGATGTAGCACTGAAATTCTTGCTTCTAGAGTTTCTGTCTGCATTGGCCAGTCATATTCAATGATAAACTGAAGGAAATAGTTTGTTTGCTGAGGTACTATGTTTGTCTTGTTCTTTATGTGCTCAAGATAGCTGTCTCTCCGTTAGCTTTTTATGTGGGGATTTATCCTTTTCTTCTTGTATACTCTGAGCTATGGTATTTAGCATTACTCATATTAGCAGTATTGTTCTGATGATGGGTTTATAGCTTAAAATAGGTGCCTAAACTAATTGTTGCATGAGAAAGCAGTGCTTAGCATTGAAGTTCGTTGCAGAATTATATGCTTGGTGGTAGAAGGATTCTTAGATGAAGATACATTCTGTTTCTATAAGGATGTTTGAAAGGTAGAGATATTGGGTTTGCCTACAAACATCAAACTTGATTCAGCATGAGAATATTCACAAATTAATTAGTGGCATATGTTTTTCTGCTATTTACTCTTTCAGTTAATTATGTTAGAATTGCATAGTTTGGAGTCCCTTTGGGGAATGTAAGGATATCTCGAAGATGATTCTCTGTTGGGAGTACTGTTACATGTTGGTATGTTACTAAACAAGGCATATAGCAGGAACTAATGCACTTAGCTGGTAATGACTGATATAGGCTAAGTATGGTGCAACAAAGATCAGCCTGTAGTTTGTGTTAACGTGAGATATACTATGATGAGTGATGATAATCTTGGATTTTAATGGAGTACAGTGATTTTCCAAATTAGTGACATACCTATAGCAAGTATTTAAGAGCCATCAAAATTGTGTGTTGAGATACTAAGTGCGATTGGGAATCTCACGTTACAAAAGAGTGAACTTGGCCTGGCAAATATAAGCGGAAAGAACTCATAGGTCATGCCCATAATGTTTTGGATTGAGACGAGGTGTAAAGCCCGTGAAGTAGATTTGCGAAAGAAGTTGGGGTGTCTGATACCATATGTGTTTTCCTTTTATTTTTTTTGTTCAAATGCGAGCATGGCAAAGTGATAAGGTACTAACCTGCATCAATGAGATGGCATGGACTAGATTAATTAATGATCAAACGATCATTTTCTCATGAAGAATGCAAAATGATGTCACTTACTTTTACTCATTGTCCAAAGTTATGATTTTGGTTGGGCAGACCTACATATTGCCTGATAATTGTGCTTTTGTAGACTACTAAAAACTTGTCAGTGATCATAATTGACAAATAGCAAGTTATATCAGGTTATTATCTTGATTGAATGTCTCAAATTTATCTGGATAATCATGCATGCTTTGTGCCGTAGAGACTAATATTTTGGCTTGGAATGCCTCATCTCATTTGGCTAGGATGTGGGTTTGTGGTTGGAAGAGATTAACCTGGGTAGCTACCGACAGATTTTCAAAGAGAATGGTGTCAATGGAGAGTATTTAGAGGGCATGTCCATGTTCACAACTGAACAGATTCTACGGTTTATAAGGCGGTGCCACATGAAATGGGGAGACTTCATCACGCTTTGTAAGGAGCTCAGACGAATAAAAGGTCCTCCCTCCCTCTTTCTGTGTCTTGCAGCTAACTAAATCTTTATGAAAATATTGCCTGCTTGCTATGTCCTTAACAAGTTAACTTTGAGTGTGAAGACGCTTCTCTACTAACTTGCAAAGAACTGCATGATAGCAGGCATCAGAGTTTTGCTCATGGTGTTTCATATAATGCATTTTTATTTAAACTTGAGATTCTTTCTAATTGCTAAATTACCTTTAAGTTTTTATGTACTCTAAGATCATATTCAACATGTTTAATATGTAATGACTATTTATAAAGGTTGAAGGAATTTCTATTACTGTTTTCTTGTTTGAAATTTTAGCTTTGAAAAGTTAATAAGTTGATAACCTCAAAAGTTTGTAGTATGGAATGGGCTAATCCATAATTATTGTTGCTCCAGTTATGTGCAATAGTGCATGTCTTCTTTTTTTTTTCCTTTCTTTCTTTTCCTTGAGCAAATGTGTATGGGGGATCAACCCATAGGAAAAAATGATTGATATTTTTTATTTTCTGTATGGTCTTAAAACAAGGTTTGGCATTGTTGTGGATGAATGAATAAATGCATGCTCTGACATGGCTTAATTTCAAACATCTGTCTCTTGTTTATATTTTGTTTCAATGAAGGCATTATTGCCTATTTGTTGTGTTAGCTAAGGAATAGCCTAATTTAATTGTAAAACTATATTTGAACAATTCTTGGTCAACATGTAAAAATTTTAAATTAGACTTAATTTATCAGCATTGACTTCATTTAAGCAAAATTGAAGCTAAATGTTTTTCTTATGCAAAATGAAAGTGATATACTTGAAATAGGTGGTATTGAACTTGCATTGGATGTAGCTTAAAAAATATCCTACTTTTTGTAGATTAAGATTTTAATTGAGTTGCTTTTGTTGACATCATTCCAGTGGCTTGCCTAAAAGGAGAGCAAAAAGTTCGCAGGCCATGGTGGGCTCCGTCTTGCCTCTCTGTAGTCTTTGTCAAGGTAGCAAAACGCAACAGGCAATCACGAGTTGTTTCTTTGAAGCTGGAACCCTGAAGGAAAAAGAAAACCGTACGTGTATGTATTTGTAGTTTTGTTTTTGCTTAGTGAACAGAGTAGTAGAGAACTCAAAACTTTTGTTGTCAACCTGGCAAGATGTTGCTGAAAGTTCTTCAATGGAGAACTTTCTTTCATATACGGGCTTTTTTTATATATATTTATTCCTGATGATTTGTAGTTATATTTCTGTTTCAATCTTGGGAGCAGAATATGAATGTCACGTCAAGAAAATCATTGTAATATTGTTCAGTTGTGAAAAAATTGGCTCTTGGACGTTCTCCACAGAAATTTTATAGCATCTATCTTTCCCTTATTATTCAACAACCAAAAATGTTGTTTGCTCGCATAATATTATTTGCTTGTGTTGATTTGTTCTTCGAAGCTTTGCCAAGAATGACATTATTCACATAGAAGAAGACACAGTGGAGGTAACCATTATTGTTTACACATTGCTAGACGTACAAATGAAGAGTGTTCATTTTTTGTAGTTGGCTGCATATATGCGATTTGGGTTCTTCTGAACTGCCATTTTGTCCTTCTTTGTTATGTACCAACTTTGGATTTTTCTTTGTAATGCATGCCTCACCTGCAAGTTTCAAATTTAGGTAGTCTTTGTCCTTTTGCATAACATGGTCACAGAGTGAGTATACCTGAGAAATACGTGTCTAAGCACAAAAATAGACCCAAACGTACATTATATGAAACGAATAAAAGAATGACATCCAATTAACGAGCTTATGATATTATGCTTCAGTCTTGACTGAGAAAATTCCAACAATGTTATTCTCATAGGCTTCAATTTAAATAACAAAAATGCAATGATGAAATTCTAAATTAAAAAATGAAAATGTGTTTTTGTGGTCGTAAAGATTTTTGGGTCATAAAATATCTGTAATTAACTGATCGCTTTTATAATGACTTTTGCCACAAACTTCTCGTTGAATCAACAAATATTTGAACTCTCCTAGACGAGGGACTCAAACATATGATTTTTTGCACTCCTCGCATTAATGAAAAAATCAACCATGTCATGTCATGAGTTTCGTTTAAATTATATTAAAATTTATAAAAATAATTGTTATATATAATGGTATTTTTAATGATTATTTTACATTTTAACAATAGTTATTATTATTAAGATTTTACTAAATACCAATATATATTAGCTATAAGTTGTCCAAGGATTAGAAACTTCGGTTAGTGGATTTAATTTTATTTCAAAATTAAGACTATAACCTTCAAAAGTTGTGATTGTTCTCCACGAATTTTCATTATCTATATTATAAATACATCCTTTTCTATGTATCTTCAAATTTTGCAAACTTGGCATATATAATCAGGATGAGCATAAATCGAAACTAATGGACCAATCGGTTGGATTTTTTAGGATTTGGTTTTTAACCGTGCCAATTAAACGGTTTCGATTCGAATTTGATTACATAAAGTTATAGTTATTTTTTCATTCACATAGTTAAAACTTAAAAGTTCCCAAACTAATATAACGGATATAAAATTATAAAATCTGAACCGACAAATTTTAGTTAGAAGTACGGTTATCCTGCTGATCGGTTCGAATTCGGTCACCACCTTCCCTCATTTCTTTTTTTTCGGTTTGGAAACTGAACCGACAGTTGCACATAATGCGTACTGAAAATCCATAAGCTCGAGAGCATTCGATCACAACTCCACCTTCACATTCCTTCTTCGAACCATCGGAAAAGGAAAAAAAAAAAAAAAAAAATCAAATTTCTCGCTCTCAACAGTTTCACTTTCATTTTCACCACCCTATAAACCCTAAACCTCACTGTCATTTGCCCTCTAGTCTAAGAACAAAGCTTGAAGCAATGTTCTCTCCAGCAACCAGGAGGACGCATTTCAGCTCTCGAAAGGACCGATATCTAGGGCAGAAAGCACCTGATTCTCCAATAACACCTGCAACAGATAGCCGTCAATCTCTTCACGATAATTCAATTCCTGATCGCCCTACCACCGGTACTCCTGCTCCTTGGGCTCCTCGCCTTTCTGTTCTTGCCCGGTATTTTTATTTGCTTATCACAGTCTTCACTCTGTTTATTCTGTATCACGCTTACAACATTGCATTTTCAATTGCGACATCGTAATGCTAATTTTTCAACTATGTCGTTATAATCGATTGAAGATGTTATTTGGCATACTATATGTATGTGAAGACTGTATTTGCTTTTATTCAAGTGCTGGATTATATTGATATTTGTTTTTTCAAAGCCTGTGATGTTAATTGAAGTTATTTTTTGGGCAAGAATGTGACAGTATTTCATGTGATTTTGTGTGAAAGGAAATGATATATGACTTTTTGCTAGTGTTGTGGTGATGTGGTAATAATATTGAACCATGTATATCAAGTGTCCTTTTGTAGAAATCCATGATCTTTGTCTTTCGTGAGTGGGGAATGAAAGTTGATCTTTATGAAAGGAAAGGAAAATGTTTTAATTAAGATGGACTAATTTTTGGGAACATATGCAAATGGAAGAGAGGATGATAAGAGGTTTAGTATCTCGTAGAACATAAAAATCACGTCACCTAGAGATGATTTAGGATCTTGAAACAGTATATTGTTTATGGAATGGCTGCTCCTGGGCTTGAACCCTGTGTGCTTGCTAGTGCTATCTAAAACTTCCGGTATTGCTCTATAGAACAGTTTCTAGTGATCCACATCTGCGCACATTTGCTTCCATTTTATTCAGGGAGTGCAGCCAAGTTGTTATGGCTGAATAGACCAAAAATATGAGTATTAAGAATTTGAAATTGGAGGGAACTTGTGTAGATATATTTTATTTTGATGAGGACCTAGATTTATCTTGCATGCATTTAATATACTTATATGGGTGTGATGCATTGACTGAATACCGGTTTCTAACTTATTAGCCTTTCTCTTCAGTTGCACAGAAATGAACGACTGATGAAAATTCAATTGGATTTAAAAAGAAGCATATGATAAAGCTTTGGAAAGAATTAGGAAGGATCATAGATCCTTTCTGATCCCACTAGATACGTTTCTCTATGCGTAGTTGTTCAGTAACCCACCTGTTGTTTGCCTCATAAAGTTCTGTTTTTCAGTATTTTTTAGTAGGTAGTAATGTTAGTTTTAATATTTCTTATTGTTTGCTCCTAGAATACAACCAGCAAACAAAAATGAGAAAGGGAATGAGGTAGATCCAATTAAGCCTGTATATGTTGGAGAGTTCCCCCAAGCAGTTCGCGATGAACAGGCTGGCTTTCTGCAGAAGTATTTTCTTGGTTCGTACTCTTAGATAAAAATATTTTGACTATTATCTGCTTTTAGAAATGTTACATTAAACTTATTTATGCTATATGGCAGACAATGTGGGAGTATCTGGTGGAATGGATAAGGAATCATGCCTTTCTTGGATTCTCTGTGGAAACAGACTCTTTTTATGGAGTTACTTATCCTCTGTGGCTTCAAAAGATTGTGTTGTTCTTGAACTTCCTTCACATGTTCTGGATAGTAGAGACACTGGGAAAGGTCCCTATGATGCTGGCAATTGGATGCTGTGTGTTGTCAATTGGGATAAATCCCGCAGAAGAATTAAGAAAGGTGTACGGGGTTCCAATTCAGCTGGTATTGTAATGTGTAACAAAAAATCTCAAGCTGTTATCTACTGGCCTGACATTTACTCTAGAGGGGGATCTACGCCTGTTACTAATCTATCATCTGCTGATGAATTGGAGGTAACTTCTTCCCCTGCTGATGGCAAGACCACCCCAGACAGGCAGCGACAACATAATAAGGCTGGAAGTAGTTCAAGTCGATTGAGTTCTTTCAACTCTTTGATTGCAGCTCCAATGCCTGCTGTCCAGCAGGTGTGTGTTGCTTTGGTTTGTAGTTCCAGTGGTGAGCTATGGCAATTTTATTGCAGCCCCACTGGCATTCAATGTAGTAAAGTATATAGTGACATATTACCTGCATCCTTCAGAGGAATTGATAATGGTCAATTTGTTTCTAGCAAGGGGTATCCAAGGTCACTTATCTGGCATTTTTCACTCCATTCTGAGGATTCTGAAAGACAGTTTCTTCTGTTAACTGATCATGAGATACAGTGCTTTAATATTACATTTCAACCTGATTTAAATGTGTCAAAGCTCTGGTCCCATGAAATTGTTGGCACTGATGGAGATTTGGGCATCAAGAAGGATTTGGCAGGTCAGAAACGTATCTGGCCTTTGGATGTGCAGGTGGATGGTCAGGGTAAAGTGATCACTGTTCTTGTTGCTACATTCTGTAAGGACAGAGTTAGCAGTTCAAGCTACACGCAGTATTCTCTTCTGACCATGCAATATAAATCAGGGGTGAACATATCTTCTAATATAAATGAAAGAGTTTTGGAGAAAAAAGCTCCAATCCAAGTGATAATCCCAAAAGCAAGAGTAGAAGATGAGGATTTCTTATTCTCCATGAGACTTCGGGTAGGGGGCAGGCCATCGGGCTCAGCAATCATACTTTCTGGTGATGGAATGGCAACAGTATCCCATTATTATAGGAACTCAACCCGACTTTATCAGTTTGACCTACCCTATGATGCAGGAAAGGTTTTGGATGCGTCTGTTCTTCCTTCTGATAATGATGGTGAAGATGGTGCATGGGTAGTATTAACAGAGAAAGCAGGAATATGGGCAATACCAGAAAAAGCTGTTGTACTTGGTGGAGTTGAACCACCTGAGAGAAGTTTGTCACGTAAAGGAAGCTCAAATGAAGGATCTGCACAGGAAGAAAGAAGAAACATCACATTTGCAGAAAATGTTGCTCCTAGAAGAGCTAGTTCTGAAGCTTGGGATGCTGGTGGTAGAAAAAGGGCTGGTATGACCATTGCACATAGAACTGCCCGAGATGAAGAGTCGGAAGCTTTGCTTGGTCAGTTTTTCCAAGATTTTCTGTTAACAGGGCAGGTTGATGCATCATTTGAAAGGCTTCAAAAGTCTGGGGCGTTTGAAATGGATGGAGAAACAAATGTTTTCGCCCGGACAAGCAGATCTATCGTTGACACCTTAGCTAAACACTGGACAACCACTAGAGGCGCTGAAATTGTGGCTTTAAGCATAGTTTCCAACCAATTAATGGATAAGCAACAAAAGCATCAAAGATTTCTTCAGTTTCTTGCTTTATCCAAGTGTCACGAGGAGCTTTGTTCCAAACAGAGTATGGTTTATTGCATATTTCAATTTTGTGTCTGTGCATATTTTCCTCTGTTTGTGGATCATGTTTAGAATATTTATAAAGCTATCTTAGTTTGGGATGGGCCGGGGTAATTCTTCACTAATATATCAAGTCAATAATAAATAAAGAAAGAAACACTTGAATGAATTGTGAAACTTGTGAAACCTAATTGGAGCTTTCTTTTGCAGGACAATCTTTGCAAATTATCTTAGAACATGGCGAAAAGCTTGCTGGAATGATACAACTGAGAGAACTGCAAAATGTAATCAGCCAGAGCCGTTCAAATACAGCTGGATACCCATATTCTACTGCAGAAGCTCAAATTTCAGGAGCTCTTTGGGATCTTATTCAATTAGTTGGTGAGAGAACGCGTCGGAATACTGTTCTTCTCATGGATAGAGACAATGCTGAAGTGTTCTATAGTAAGGTGTCTGACCTTGAAGAAATATTTTATTGCTTAGACAGATTCTTGGAATATGTAATAAGTGAAGAACAACCACTTGAGATTCAGATCCAGAGAGCTTGTGAACTCTCAAATGCTGTTGTCTCAGTAGTTCGCACAGCTATACTTTATAGAAATGATCATAACATGTGGTATCCTCCACTTGAGGGCTTAACACCTTGGCATTGTCGACCTGTGGTGCGCAATGGGCTGTGGAGAGTTGCATCTTTCATGCTTCAGCTGCTAAATGAAACTGTTGGGCTCAGTAGTTCAATAAAATCAGATTTGCATACTCATCTAGAAGAACTGGCTGAAGTTCTTCTTGAAGCATATTCTGGTGCTATTACAGCAAAAATTGAGTGTGGAGAAGAACACAAAGGTCTACTAGATGAGTACTGGACTAGGCGGGATTCCCTTCTTCATTCCCTCTATCAAAAATTGAAAGATTTTGCCGAGGGCAGGCATCAGGTAATCTTTCTCTATTCAGATTTTTGTACTTTGGTGCCAAAATTACATATAAACAACCTCTTTGCTATTCTTCTTTACAGGTCTTGAATGTAGGATCTAATGAACCAAATACTGAAATCCTAAGAAAGCTTTGTTCAAGATTGCTATCAATTGCAAAAAGGCATGAAGGGTATAATACCATGTGGAGTATATGCTGTGACCTCAATGATTCTATACTTCTCAGAAATCTTATGGTAATTTTTCTTTTTTCTTTTTGGCTTAAAATATAAAAAGGCATGCATTCTACATTTACTCCTTGTTTTGTTAAAAAGGAAAGGGCTGTTAAGTTTTGTTTCTTGGAAATTGAGTTAATGAAACAAGTAAAAAATCGCTTTCGTAGCTGTGACTACCTATTTTTTTTCTGTTTTTAAGATGCACATATAAAAAATGAATTGAGTTTAACAATGGATCTTTCTCTCACACTTGAGAAACAAAAACCGAAAACAAAAATAATACTAAAAGGGGCCCAAAAAAACGGATGAATTTCCTGAATGGACCTGGTTGTTAGAAGCATCATTTGCATCAAGTTTCCTTCTAAGTGATGCTTCCATAAGAATGAGATAATTAATTTTACAAGTGGCACAGATGCTTCAGAGTACAAAGGCGCCACAGGCTTCATATAAAGATTTTGTTAAATATTTGTTGAGCTCTTTTTACTGTATTGTGCACATTAGGGGTTTAATGGTATTTATGAGGAATCATTCAAATTAGCATGCCCATGATTAACAAAGAGATAAAAAAATGCTCCCAAGGAAGTTCACACACAAGTCTGTGCATATGTTTATGCAGATGCTAAGGCATGACAGTTATCTTGAGTTGTGTTCTTAATTATCTACTTGACTTTGAAAATGTGGATGAACTTTTGGCAAACGTTTATAATACTTGTTAGGAAATGGATGAAAAATAATGATTTCCATTGTTTGTTTGTATTTCTTTAGTGAAATGGCTTGATAGATTGACATAGGCTGCTGTGGTGGACATAACATGAGCTGATGATGGACTTTAGGGTATTGGTTAAGGTGTAAGGTAAAATAGGTTCAGGAATGAGCCTGGGTTTTTTTAAATGGGATTCATTGCAAAATAAGGATTGGAATTGAATGAACGGGTTATTTGAAATGTGGTGGGGCAGTGAAGAAGATAGGATTTAATTGATAATATTGAAGTTTAATTGAGAAGTGGTAAAGGTTGATGGTTCAGGGATTTTAGGCATTCGGATGGTATAGGCACGACTGGGTTTATTGAGCTTGAGTATTGAAGTTGAAGGGCTGAAATGATTGGATGTGGTACTGTAATGGTACTTGAAAAAGAAGAAAGAGGAGAAAGTGTGTGCAGACACCAAAGGGTCTCACAGAATGTGACACAAATTCTGTTCAGTTGCTTTTGGATTCATGGGGAGCTAAAATCAAAATATTCGGACTTGGTTTTTCTTTTAAATTACTTGGTCTTTTAATATGGCTTTTCTTGGTTGGGTAGATTCATTAATGAAATCATGAATGTGGATAGACTTGTTTAAAAATGAATTTAAAATACCTAGGAGACGATTTAATCTTACAGAATTTGACTCAGAAACCATTAGTTTGCTTTGGGATTTGTATGGAGGATTAAAAATGTGAATATGGATGAAAACTTCTTTGAGAATGATTTGAAAATACCTACTGGAAGGTGTAATTTGAAATTTGTTGGATTAAAAATGTGAATTTGGATGAAAACTTCTTTGAGAATGATTTGAAATACCTACTGGAAGGTGTAATTTGAAATTTGTTTTCTCAAATTTTGTGATGTTGGAATTCCGAAATAAAACAGTTACCAGAAATGTTTTTCTGCCCAGGACTTGTTTCCTTTCACCAATATACAGAGACAGCTTAACTGTTTTCTTACATCAACTGTCGTCTCTGTTTTTCCGCAGCATGAGAGCATGGGACCTAAAGGAGGTTTCAGTTATTTTGTTTTCAAACAACTGCATGCAAAGAGGCAATTTTCCAAGCTTCTGAGGCTTGGAGAGGAATTCCAGGAAGAGTTATCCATTTTTCTAAAACATCATCAGGATCTGCTTTGGCTTCATGAGTTGTTTCTTCATCAGTTTTCCTCAGCTTCTGAAACTCTTCATGTTTTGGCTGTTTCCCAAGATGAGTTCTCTATTTCAGAAGGTGAAGAAGGTACAGAGCCTGAGCATACCAACTCACTAGCAGACAGAAAGCGTTTGTTAAATCTCTCAAAGATTGCTGCCATGGCAGGTATAATTTATTCTTTGTTGCTCGTCACATCTCTTTTGAATGGGTATGTTTAAGCATATGGTATCTGATCAAATTTCAACGAAATCAGATAGAGTTATCTTACAAAAAGCAAATTCAATCCAACAACTATTTTGAATTCATTTCTAAAATAAAGTTGAAGTCATGATGTCTAATAATAAAAAATGCTGGCAAATACCTGTTATGACAATCCTTACATACCAGGTGGAGCTTGAGAAGGAATTCAGATCCATGAAATCAAATCAAAACTGAGATTCAAACTGAAATTTTTAGTCAACCAAACATATTGATGAAGTTTTAGTTAGTAATTCAATGCTTTTTCGGTTTCTAACCCATAATTTAATGGATGGTCATTAACCAAGTGAACTGATGCATGCATGTAAGAGACCATGTTATAACAATTGGCAAAAGAGGACTTATCGTCTTATTCAACATGGGGATAGTTTAGACAACAGTCCCTTCCAATATTTTCAAGTTGGTTCCAGATATCAGCTGGATTTAATTGATATGGAGTATTGGGCCCTAAGTTTGTAATCAAGCTGGGTTGAGTGGATATGTGTAGCGCTCAAGCTCAACTCAAATGGAATACTCAAGGCTTGAGACTTGACTTGAGCTCAATTAATTCATGCTTGAGTTCAGCTCAATAATTACTCAAAATGCCTATGCATATCTTGGCTCAACTTGGTTATCACTGAAGACTAAATAAACTTGGCTAAGTTCAAAATTATAAATAAAATATATTTAGAATTATATTAAAATTAAAATACTGAATTTGAGGGCCATCCTTGTGGATCTGACCAAACCCCTTGTAGCATCTATTTTCTTGCTAATTTCTAGTTACAATGCTGTTGCTGGAGACTGAAGATGTTGAAGACCATGTGACACTTTCAATTGTTAAACCCTCCCAATTAGATTAAACAAACCTCTATCTCAATCCTATCACCAATGCCTACTGTTTCTTTCACTTGGTGAGGGCTATATCTAGAATTGTGTACTTTTTTACTAAATTATTTTTCACAACTTCAAGTTATAGGTCTATCTTGTTTTTTCTTCTTTTGTAGCTATGCTATTATTGACCTTCTGCAGTAGTGCCACCAAATAGTATACAATATTCTATTTGGACAAGTGTCATATGGATGTAACAATGTTTTATGCTGATTGTCACCTAGTTTACTGTTCCATTTTTTCTTGGCTTGGGACCAACTATGGCTAACCATCATTGACGAGCAGAGTTGACTGAGGAATACATTTTTAACAGAATTTTTAGGCAATCCTTGTTTTCATTTGATTTTTGATTTCTAAATTGTAACTGAAGGAGTTAGTTCTTTTAGATTCTTCCGTGTTACGTTTGACTCTTTTTCTTTAACTGCATAGCAGATAGACATGTTGATTCTGAGACAAAGGTTAAGCGCATTGATGCAGATTTGAAGATCTTGAAATTGCAGGTGTGTTCTGTTTCTAAGAACATTGCTGAGTTCCTCTGGTTGAGCTATCTTCCTAAGTATTGATTGTATTTTGATATGTGTGTTCTAAGGTTTGATATGTTTTTGTCTAAATCCATTTTCTTCATTCTTCAATCTGATGAAGCCACAAAGTTTATTGTGAACTTGAGCTAGTTGCCTTTTTTCTGTTAAGTCAAATAAAACCCAATTACAACATACAGGAAGAAGCATAGCTATTCTACAAATAATTATCAATTTTGCCCGAAAGCTTCCAATATTTAGTTTCTATTTACTTGCAGGAAGAAATCATGAAAGTCCTTCAGGCTAATGGAGCAAAGATAGATGATGAACAGCGTCTGCTGCGTCCTGAGGAGCTCATAGAACAGTGTCTGAAAGTAGAAAGCCCAGAGCTCGCATTGCGAGCTTTTGATGTGTTTGCATGGACCAGCTCCTCATTTCGCAGAAGCCACCGAAGCCTTCTGGAGGAGTGTTGGAAGAATGCTGCTGATCAGGATGATTGGGGAAAACTTTATCAAGCATCTATTGATGAAGGATGGAGCGATGAGGAAACACTGCAGCAACTAAGGGACACAGTGCTTTTCCAGGCATCGAGTAGATGTTATGGTCCTCAAGCAGAAACTGTAGGAGAAGGTTTTGATGAAGTGTTGCCACTGAGGAAAGATAACTCGGAGGTTTCACCATCTAAGGATTTGGAATTTTCTGTAGAAACAATTTTGATGCAGCACAAGGATTTCCCTGATGCTGGAAAGCTAATGCTGACTGCCATAATGTTAGGTAGCGTACAGGATGATACAAAAGCAGAAGACGGTCCTTCTCCAATGGAATGAAATCAATTTTCTTAAAAAATTCTTGTACAACTCTTAGCGATTTGTAGTACATAGCATATACTGCAGCAAGGTTTTTAATCACAGTTGAGGAATGCACATGGATGTGGTGTAGGCACATCGGTTAGAAAATACTCCGGTAATAGGCTGGGTTATTTTATCACTGTCGCGTTATAATTGTGTTGCACTACACGTGATCATTTCTCATTGTCCAAAGTGGAATGTTGAGGCTCTCTTACAAAAAGTATATAGAATGTCTTTGTTGCAAATGGAACTAACAGCAGATTTAACACAGGATATGCAAGAAGCGAACTCTGGGCACTGTTGGTTTTGTAGCCGACAGAGCCTGCAAAAAGAAGTGGAATGCTTGTAAAACTGATTAGCAGGTGGGTTTGAATTTTACAATTTCATTTACCTAATAATGTTACCAGACCCTTGATCGTTTAACCTAACGTGGCAGGGTAGAGCTGGATGTTTTCGGCAAGGTTATGGTCATGTTTTATAAAAAATTAATTCATATAAAATATCAAATAATGATTAAATTATTACATGCTCCATTTTATACAAGCAAAATTCCGAATGCTCTATGACTAAATTTTACTGGACTTTTCCCACACGATGTGCGGGTTAATGACTTGTAGGAATTAAATTTGATTAAAAAATGTAATTGATTATTATATACGCGGTAACATCTCATTGAAAAACAATTGATATATTTGTTCTCTCTTGACGTGGCAATTTAAATATAAAATATGTCATTTATATTTTCTTTAAGATATTTGTTCATATAATTTTTATTATACACTAATAGTTTTTATTTTTTGTTTAAGTACTAAATTGATTTATAAAAATCATCATATACATTTTACTTTACGTTTTATAATTAACTTACATATTTTGTTAATAACTTTCACTATAATCGCTTCTAGTAAATAAATATACTTTAACAGTAGAATAAGAAATTAATCTAGTAAATTAAATTAAATATTTATAAATTACAATAATTTTTATTTTTACTTTTTAAGCCAATCAAAATTAGAAAATTATTTAAAATATTTATTCATAAAAATACATTCCTTAATAGAAAGAATTTGATTTAAATTAAATAAGATATTAATGTAATTAATCAAATTTGAGATATTTAAAAATAATATTTTTTGGCCAATTAAATCAAAGTGTAATTTATAATTAAAAAAATTTAACCATATCTTTTTAAATTAAAATTTTAATTATCTAGATATATTTATTTAAAATAAATTTGAAAAAAATAAAAATTTTCAAATACCTCACATTTACACGTATTCATTTAAAATAATAATGTTGACTATAAATTATAATAATAGTAAATAAAAATATTAATAGTAAATTATTAATATTATTATATTATTATTAATAATTTATATAATAATATAATTTTCACGACCCGTTTCCATGGACCGGACTGGCATTAGGACCTGGGTAAGCTTAAGGCCCCCGAGGCCCGTAGTAAGCCTAATCTCTGATTTCAACACTATAATTACATGAAAATATTCTACAAGTTAGCCCATTATATTTTTAATGACTCAAACTATCACAGGGCCTTATTTTATTCAACTCAATCATTCCCATAAAGTCTTACATAAACTTATCATTATTATTATTACAATCATAAATCTTAACATAACTGCGGATTTTCTACTACTGTATTACTACAAAGAATTCTAAATAATTCTATCTTATACCTTTACATATTTCTTTAAATAACTCCAAAAGAAAGAAAACTAAAGCCCCAAATATATACAACTGATTCACCAATTCCTGAAACAACATAAAGGATAAGAGGGGAAAGGGGTAAGTATAAAATTCAGTGAATAATAACATATAATACTAAACCCACACATTCACACAAATGATGCTTAAGGCATTCTAAATGGACATTCTCCATTCACACAATGACAATCATATCACCCACAAACAACTGCAACCATATGTACAACAAGTGGTTGTTAGTCAGTGAAATCACCATAACAGGACCATGCTCTCCCCAAGCATGCT
>CANUEX010046389.1:0-44038 GCA_948099535.1 Jatropha multifida | reverse complement strand
CTCCTAAAGTCTTTGGTTGTGTTTGTTTTGTTCATCAGAATGGTCCAAGCAAATTAGATCCTAGAACCTTGAAGTGTGTGTTTGTTGGTTACTCTACTACTCAAAAAGGATACAAGTGTTATTATCCTCCCCTTAGGAAATGTTTTGTGAGTATGGATGTTACCTTTAGAGAGTTTGAGCCTTATTTTTCTGTCTAGTCACCTCTTCAGGGGGAGAAATATCAGAAGGAAGAGGTGATAGATGACATTCCTTTCCAGGGGGAGATTCCAATGGAGATAGATAATAAGAGAGACTAACCACCCAAAACTCTAAGGAGATTGGATAGGCCTGATTTGAAAACCTACACTCGGCGGACTAATACAGATGCAACTGTCGAGCATGAGACCTCTGATCAACCGTCCTCTCCAATTTCAGTCTCTGAAAATACAAAAGCACAAGAACCTGGTAAGGCTTCTTTAATTCCTGTTGATTCTGTTTCTAGTCTTGATTCTAGCCCTTTTGACAATGACCTTGATATTCCAATTGCTCTTAAAAAAGGAGTTAGAACATGCACCAAACATCCCATCTCCCATTTTATCTCCTATAATGCTATGTCTCCTTCCTATAGAGCCTTTGTTTTGTCTGTTTCTTTTGTTTCTATACCGCAGGATTGGCGAGAGGCATTATAGGATTCAAAATGGAAGGCTGCAATGGTTGAGGAGATGAGAGCTTTGGCAAAAAACGAGACATGGAATCTTGTAATTTCACCACCAGGGAAGAAACCAGTTGGATGTAAATGGGTGTTTATGGTTAAACATAGGGCAGATGGTTCAATTGAGAGGTACAAGACTAGATTGGTTGCTAAAGGATTCAGTCAGACCTATGGAGTTGATTACTAGGAAACATTTGAACATTTGCCCCCGTAGCCAAGATGAATACTATCAGAATCTTATTGTCTTGTGCAGCCAACCTTGACTGGGAGCTACATCAATTTGATGTTAAAAACGCCTTTCTACATGGAGATTTGAGAGAAGAGGTGTATATGGAGATCCCTCTAGGATTTGTTGATGACAAGACTATAGGAAAAGTGTACAAGTTGAAGAAGTCATTATATGGGCTGAAACAGTCACCAAGAGCATGGTTTGAAAGGTTTAGTAGAGTCGTGCTTATTTTTGGGTACATTCAGAGTGATGCTGATCATACCTTGTTCATTAAACATCATGCAGGTAAGACCACGTTACTTATTGTTTATGTTGATGATATAGTGGTGACAGAGAAAAATAAAGAAGAAATGACTCATTTGAGAAATTTGTTAGCCAAGGAGTTTGAGATTAAGGATTCGGGAAAGTTGAGATGCTTTCTTGGAATTGAAGTTGCTAGATCTGAAAAAGGAATTTTCATCTCTCAAAGAAAGTATATTCTTGATCTCCTTAAAGAAACTGGTATGTTGGGATGTAAGCCTACAGAATCACCCATTGAAGCTAATCACAAGCTTCAAGCTGGAGTGGGAAGTCCAATCGATGTAGGCAGATATCAGAGATTGGTTGGAAGACTAATTTATCTTTCCCATACTAGACCAGATATTGCTTATGCTGTTAGTCTAGTGAGTCAGTATAAGCATGATCCTCGGGAATCTCACTTAGAAGCCGTGCATCGAATTTTGAGATATTTGAAATCAGCTCCAGGTAGAGAGTTGTCATTTTCCAAACATGGTCATTTGAAAATAGAAGGCTATACGGATACAGATTGGGCTAGTTCCCTTGATGATAGGAGATCGACCTCAGGTTATTGTGTTTTTCTTGGTGGAAACTTGGTCACTTGGAGAAGCAAGAAACAGACTGTGGTTGCTAGGTCTAGTATAGAAGCTGAATATAGAGCCATGGCACAAGAAATTTTTGTGAACTTCTATAGTTGCGTAGAGTTTTGAAAGAATTAAAGTTGTTTGAAACAGCAGATACATCTTTGTTTTGTGATAGTAAAACAGCCATCAGTATAATGAATAATCCTATCCAGCATGATCAAACTAAGCACATACAAATTGATCGTCATTTTACAAAGGAAAAAATAGTTGAAGGTTCCGTTAAAGTTTTCTATGTGGCTTCAAAAGAATAACTAGCTGATGTTTTCATGAAGGGCTTGAATAGCAAGTTGTTTCATCCTTTGGTTTGCAAGTTGGGCATGTGCAATATATTTGCACCAACTTGAGGGGAAGTGTAGAGATTTGTAGAATATTATTTTTTCTAGTTTAGGTTTGTTTCCTATTTAGATTATTACCATATTAGAATCATTTTTTATGTATATATAGAATAGAATTGTATAGAGATAGTGTGAATGACAACAATAAACTACTTTCCTTCAAAAATCTTCAGTTAAGCAATCAGAATAAGCAAATCTCCAATTCACTAGCATGATTGACAAGCATATCAATGCTAATATTTCTATCTTCCACAAATTACTGGATTTGAGTGAGTACCTCTAGAGGGAGACTCCACAAGATCATCAACCAAAGCCAACGTGTTTACTATAATGAACATATCAAAGATTCTGAAAGTGAATACATCTATAACTATGAAAACTTTGATATATTAAGGATGAGCATAAAAGGAAAATTATATTTCCGATTTTTTGCAAGTACAGCCGATAAAGTCTGCAACCAATATACATTTCTCATATGTACATATATAAAAGAAAGACAAGAATCATGCATTGGAGAAAGAGGAGCAGACAAGGAGAGAAAGAACATGTACACTCATTGACCAGAAAATCAGTAAATTCATACTGTCAGATAAACTGGAGAAAGAAAAGTTTCTCATTAAGCATGTAACAAATACACGGTAATGCAAAATGAATGGGATCAAGCAGAGACTGTAATTTGAGGTTGAAATACATAATTTGCAATTAAGCATCACATTCAATTCAACTACTAAATACATAAATATAAAGTGAAGCTAACCAGTAGAGTTTTTTGGCTTAGTCTGTGCTGAGCGTCCAAGCTTTGATGTCTTATCGACACCCTGTTTATTCTCGAGGGCCTGCTGTTTCATCACATTCTCTTCAGTATGCTTCAATAATCGATCTGTGCCTATCCATTCATCCCAACTGTTGGCAATATGGGCAAGCCACAGACATGATTACTGTATACCTTTTCAGAAAATGGCATGCTTATTAATTAAAGAAAACTTCCCCAAACAAAATATGGAAGTTTTGGGCCACCCTTTGATTATAGTAAAATTGAACTTTACAATAGTTTAGTTGCTTCTAAAGAACGAGACTGTGAACACTGTACATAAATAAATCTAAAGAACGAGACTGTGAACACTGTACATAAATAAATAAAAATAGAATAAGGCTTCAAATCAGAAGTCCCCATTCAATCCTCAACAGCTGGCCAACCAACTTACATACAAGAGGAGCATCGGGAACATTCTGTGGTTGTAGTCCCCATCTACTCGAAACTTTTCTCTTTAATTTTTTTTTTTCAAAAGTTTCTTAGTTGTAGTAGGCAAAATAAATTTCTTTGCCATTTCTTTTGCATTTAACTACCTAATTTCATATAAGAGCTATAATTTTCAAATATAACAGGAGATGATCCCATTCAACATGGATTCTCAGATATCCAAATGTGCGCATCCAACAACAGATGGTTAGTATTATTCACAAGCCATGTATAATCAAATCCAGGGGACAATTGTTTCTTAATTGCGACAACCATATATAAAAATAAGAAAAAAAAAATTGATAATACAAAAATAGGCCATAGTACTTTTTCTTTCCATGTATTGTTATATTTGGTGATTTACTGAAGGCAGCAATATATGACATAGAATTGTACAAATGCAATTTTTTAAAGATTTTAAATACAATGTTTTCTTTCAATTATCTCAAAAGCTGCCTATGTACCTTGTCTCCATAATTATCTTCCTTAATTCTTTCTTCTTCAAAAAGAGCTACTTTATATGCAGTTCTAATAAATATTATTTGGCACTAATGCAAGCATAACATATAGCATATACAGCCAGCATATGCAAATGAGAACTTTAATATATTGGTTTGAATCTCAAAAGTTCATTTTGACAATAAAGGTTTTGAAAGCCAACCTAAAGACAAAATACAAAACTTGCAATACGACCTCTTTTGGCCAACCCTCAGAATAAATGCAAGAAATAGCATGACCTGTGGAATAACAACCATCTTGCAGATGAGACTTGCAATTTTCATGAAAACAAAGTATTTTTTTTAATGTTCAACCCCCCCCCCCCCCTCCTCTCTCTCTCTCTCTCTCTCTCTCTCTCTCTCTCTCTTCTTCTCCTCTCTCCTTTTCTCTTTTTGTCATGCTGGCTGAGCAATACACAGTAGCTGTTGCTCCAAATGTTAAAACTTTCCAATATTCAATTACCATTTCAGAAGGAGTAGTTGTGAGTTTACCAAACACTATAGAATTGAGGGTGAAAACTTCCAGTTGATGGCAAATCATCAGAGGATCTCTTAAGCTAAGACAACTCATACTGATTAGATGAAACTAAGAAAAAGATTTAGAAATAACCTTTCAAATCATGCACTCTGTCCCTCATTACGTTCCAAAATCTCAGCTCCAAGGTATAGTAGGAAAATAGAGCAGAAGGCATACTCACTTTTTATTCCAACCCTGTAAAATGGAAAATAGCACATTACTCAATATAATAACAAGGTCATACTATAATTGTGAATTTAGTGATTTAGGCAGGACTGTTCGGCCAGACAGAATACCGTTAGCAGCTATAATGGGAAGATGCTCCCAAACAAATCACCTTATAAAAATAAGCGATGCTCAAGAAGGGTAAAATAAGAGAGTAGCTTACAAGGTAGTGAACAAAATATCTCCATTCCTTCTTTCGAAGCTCAGCTTTTTGAACCTATATTCAAAAGCATATAGGATAAAAACAGAAAGTTAAACCGATAAGACAAAGGAAATCCTAGGATATGCAATCTTTGGTACAACTGTAAAAGAAAAGATCTCGGAGAACAAAATAGAAATTGAATTTTAAGGCAGATATTATTTATTGCATCTAAGTGAATCCAAATGACTTCTTCAGCAACTTCAAAATCAAGGACACTATACAAGCAATAGCACAGCCATTGAACAATCAACGATGCTACAACCTTTTCATAGAATTTCACAAATACGAATTTACGATGTCAGATATAATTACACTTTCTCGACTTAAAAGAAAGCACACAATGAATTTTTCCAACACCAACATTTCAAACACTATAAACCCTAATTTACACAACCAGCTTTTCACGACCTTGATTGACAAGCCACTGAACTCGATCTACCAACCTCAGTTCCATTCCATATATCAGAATTCTCAGCAAATAAACAGATCATAACTTCATGAATCAATATTAAACAGTAAAATTCAAATATATGGAAGCGGTAGGCAACAAACAAGTTCCATTTAACTTAATTATTAACTGAATAAGCGCAGAGAGAGAATAATGCCTTAGCCTCATAGATGCGAGGACCGTGATAAGCCAAGACGCGCTCGCCCTCGGAGAAGACTCCGGAATCGGAAGGAGGAGCGTCTCCACTTGAGGCCTCGCCATCGCTGCCAGCGTCGTCCTTCGATGAGCTTCCCATTTTCTTCTACCGACGCCGAAAGAGAGAGGAAGGAAGAGCCGGAGGATAGAGCGGGAGATCTGTTGCTGATTTAATTTCTTAAGTTCCCGCTGTGGACTATGTACCCTGCGGGAATTCCTATTTTCTGCTTTCGAGTTTGAAACGAAAGGGAAGCTAGGTTTTTTCACCTTTCGAAGGACCAAGCATAATTTGGTTATTCTGGAAAAATAAAAAACTACTCCAAAATTCGGTTGTTTTGATATTTTTTTTTAATTTTCATATTTATTTGATTAATACATTGAATATCATCAATAAAAACCTAAAGATCGATGACCAGCAGTTAAATTGAAAGTGTTTGATAAACTTTTTAATTAATATAAAAAATTTTTATGTTGGTAATTGATTTATATTTATATTATATTTGAAATCATTAACTTCATAAAAGTGATTATTAATAAATTTTTTTAATTACTACCGCTATTTTATAATACTTATTGCATCTTGAATTTCATTTATAATTATTAAATTTATCTAAATTATAATAAATTATCTATATTTAATTTTTAATTTGTGTTCGCTCACGTAGATTGATTTAACTTTATTTTTATTATAATTATTATTGTTTTTTATAAAAAAACCGTTATTTTTATGAGAAAAACATTAGTATTAATTTTATTATTGAATAAATAATGAAAAATAAGTGAAATATTACTTGCTTTAAATATTTTCCTCCTCTTTTTAAGATAAGGAAAAAAAAATACATTTTCTTATAAATTTTGCATAGCTATTTTCCTTACTTCAAAACAACACTCTCTTCCAAATAAAAATAAATATTCACTTCAAAATTAAAAAAAATACTTTTGTGATTCTTTTAAATGCAGAATTCAGTCGCACCCAGCACAAGTAAGTATCCAATACGTATATATTTAGTTACCATATTGATTTTTTTTTAAGATTAATTACCATATCGATATTATTACACAATGATATGCGAGACCGCTGCCAAGAAATTACACAATGATAAAAGCTTTTGCAATTGTACATATGCATATATGGCCATATTCACAATATCGAAATTACATAACCATAAAAGCTTCTGTAATTGATAATCAAATTACAATCTCATCACAGCAAAAGTAATGAATATCCAAGTTTAGGAAATACATGCAAGAAATACTTAATTTCAATGTAATAATTAATTAAGAAATACAACTAACTAGTAATTAGTAATTAAGCAGCTAGTGTCCCTGTCCAGGGCTAGGACCATCCTTGCTAATGCCTCCAAAAACCCGAGACTGAGTAAACTTATTCCCTTGTCCAGGGCTTGGTCCTGATTGCTTAATGGCACCAAGAGACAATCCATCAAAGAAACCTTTGTCCCATACCCTAGGACCATGGGACGCCAAGATATTCAATGGTCGAGCTTGTGTTTTTGAGCCAAGGAATAAAAGGACAAACAAGAAGCAGCTAATAAGGTACTTCAGACAATCTCTAGCCATTCTGTAAATATTACTTTAGAGAAATTAGATTAAAAAATGTTGTTAGTGAGCTTGTGATATCTTACTTGCATATATATATTGTTCGAAGTTCCCGGTACTCATGTGAAGAGGAAACATCAAGTGAGGTTCACATGGGGCGGCTTCCTTTTTCCACTAAATCAAAGAAGCCTGACATTTTTTCATGAAGAAAAAAATCCATCAGCCTCAAATTAAATAAATATAATTTTTAACTTCATTCTTGAGGAAAAAAGGATGCAATTTTTTTTTTTACATATATCAAACTGCATTTATAAAATTTATTATAAATTAGTTTGACATTAAGTTTATATTTTCTATAAATAACTATTATAAATTTAATTCGTATAAATCTTTGAAACCGAACCGTAAATTTCATACACTACCTAACTCCTCATTTATTCAATTACGGGTCTTGCTTTTTCATAGAATAGAATATATGTCCACATATAAGTTTCCACGTTGAAGAAAATGGAAGGATTTAGCTTTTTCGAGAAAATGGACGGAATTGCGTTTCAAAATTTCATATTTTCTTCATGAAAAATTAGCAGTCTATATATGCACATGCATACACGTGTACGTAAATAATAAATAATGATTTTCTGTTGTTTGACTGTAATATTGAAAATTTAATTAAAAAATATTAAATTCCTAATTTATGAAAAAAAATATGTAAAATCACAGGAATAGTAATATTTAAATTTATTACTAGATATGAAAAAATGGTGTATTGTGGGAGTCATCGTGACTAATAATAATTAGACCGGTTGTGGTGGACAGTAATAATCGATAATTAGTGGTACTGGTCATCAATGATTAATGAATTAATAATTGTAAATATGTAATTTTTTTAATAACTTAGTTTTTTCCTATTCATGAACATCCTTGACATAAAAAAATTTCAAAAAATATTTTTCAAAAGTTATTTTCAATATAAATCAAGCACTGTAATATCATGATCATGTAAGAAGAGATAGAGTCTCTCATCAATGCTTGAGGGATCGGTGCGCCCTACAAATGTATGTTAAATAGGGATGTCAACGCCAGACCAGTGACTGAGCAGATAGAGACAATGTTTGACACACCCAATAGTTTATTTTTTAAAAAAAAAATTATTTCCAACAAACAGGGGGCACATGTTCATGCAAGAAAGAAAAAAGAAACGAAATCACTTACGGGTGTCTCCATTCACATATACACACATTGGTGGATATAAACGTTCGTGATTTTGTCATTGCTGATGTGACGAGTCAAAATGAGAAAATGGAACATTCAATCAAATGACATCATTAAAATAAGGAAAGAAAGCCAGATTTTGGAAACTAAATGGTCCAACTTTTGAAGGGTGGGGGGAAGAAATAGAGTCTCGAGTCCAAATTTACTATAAAATTTCAGTCTCGAATCAGCAGGCTGCCTGCCTCCTGCCCGGCCACCTTTGATTTTGAATTGTGCTTTCAGAATTACGAATTTAGGACCACTACAAAGTCCAATTGCGAAAACACATTAAAGCACGTGTTACTTGTAAGAAGGGAAAATTATTCCAAGCGTAAATTGTAAGCAAATATTTTATACACGCAATTAATAATATGTACATTTGCTAACAGTTTCCACGTAGCATTTACCATTTTAACTAAAGTTAAAATCCTCTGGCATACTTCCTTCCCTATTTATATTGTTGGATGACACAATGATTATACTAATTTTTATTTGAAGAAACAGATTATAAAATTTTACTATATTTCATGTTTGATGAATCACTAATTAAACACATAATATTTAGAGATGTAAATGAGTCAAATCGAACTTGAACCTCGGTTTAAAGCTCAATGAGCCTAAAATTTTAAGATTGGGTTCGGTTCGACCAAAGCTCGAGTTCAGCTCAATTTCGATATGAGCTTTGTTCAAACTCGGCTCGTCTTTGATTCGAGCTCAGTTCAAGCTCCATTTTAAACTTGAGTTCAACTTGAAAAATTTTACATTCCAACTCAGCTCGAGTAACTTAAAATAATATTATACATATGTGTATATGAAAACTCTATAAGGCACGACTGAATATCATTAGTTTCGATCTCAACTGGACTGCTAAGCGAGCAGGCTCGAGCTTGGATTCGGTTCATTTACACCCTTAATGACAACTATTAACTGCTAATAATTATTGAAACGGCTAGTTTAGCAGAACATGCTCTATGATATCTAGTATGGACACAAATGCTCTTTCTTTTTTTCTTTGGAAAGAAGGAAAAAAATATATATATTGGAGATAGTGAGTTGAAATTGTTGCCGTACAAATTTAGAAAAGATTTTCACAAAATTAATTATATCGTGGAAATTACTGGGCTCAAATAAATAAGACAACAATTTGGCGTGTCTATAAAAGAATTATTTGACTAGATATATTGTCTAGTTGTTAGATTTTACATTTAATATCAAAAAATTAAAAATAGAGCTATACAATACATTATGGGAATTAATTATTATTTTTATTATTGCATAGATATGAGATGATCACCATAAGCTGGAGATAAGTGGCCTCTCATATATATATTTGTGTGTATAATTTGAAAGAATATTGAATGTTATTATAATTGTACTTCCAATTTGATAATTAATTTTAATTAAAATATTGATTAAATAAAATTAGAAAATTTGAGTTATAAGTGAACCTGATCAAATAATATTTAAACCCTTTTCAAGATCATTTTATTTGTACAAATTTCCTCATCACCGCCATAATCGTGCGGATATATATATATATTTAAAAAAAAAAAAAACACTGGAATTTGTTTATCTTGTTCACCTAAAAGTTAGTCGCGGAAGCTGCGGCCTATCAAGAATGGATATGAACTTATTACCAATAAACATTTGCAGTTGAGGACTAAGCAAATCAAAACTAATAATAAAATCTTCTAAGCTGAAAGCCACATCTCATACATCAAATTAATGAAAAACAAGTGTATGTGTTATATAATGTATTACTTTTCAAACTACATTATTTGATCTGTTTTCTTTTCCTCTCTCTAACTGCATTACATACAAGAAAATTTCAAGAGAAAAGAATATTCCCTTACACTACATTATATTACATGCTAATATATAATTTGAATAAACAATATCAAAGAATAAATTTTCATAAACTTTGAATCAATGTTAATGAATTTTAATGTATGTATTGGATAAAAAATAAAAGAAGTGTTTGAGTTGCAAATGAAACAGGTGCTAGTGCTGATTACTGGTGAGTTCTTGACCTGGACAGGGAACTGAATCCTTAATCCCTCCAAGAGTACAGACATTGTTGTACTAATGCCCTTTACCGCCGGCGCTTGGACCGGAGTCCTTAATCCCTCCAAGTGTTTGGGCATCGGTGTACGCATGTCCTTCGCCACCATTGCTTGGACCAGAGTCCTTAATGCCTCCAAGTGTCTGGACATTGGTGTACTTGTGTCCTTCACCAGGACTAGGACCATCCTTAATTCCTCCAAGCGTCTGAGCATTGGTGTACTTGTGTCCTTGACCAGGGCTAGGACCATCCTTAATCCCTCCAAGCGTCTGAGCATTGGTATACTTGTGTCCTTCACCGGGAGGGCTGGGGCCAGAGTCCTTAATTCCCCCAAGCGTTTGGGCATTGGTATACTTGTGTCCTGCCCCAGGACTTGGGCCAGACTCCTTAATTGCTCCAAGAGAGAATCCATCCAAGAAACCTTCAATCACTCTTGTAGCAGAGTAATTTCTTGTTTTCAAAGGACGCCCTTCAGTCTCAATGAAACCGAAGTTAATTATCACTATGAGGATAAGAAAGAAACTTGAAGATTTTACAAGAATGGCCATTGAAGAACGTGGGTAATTGAAAACAGAGAGAGCTAGAGAGAGCTGGGTTTGGTTTGCTTGTGTATTTTTGATATTGTAGCAAGAAATGCAGCAGTTGGAGTATAGTATTTATATTGTTGATGAGATAATCTCTCTTTGACTAAATGAAGTCGTTTTGGGCTTTCAAAACTTAAACCATTCAAAACAAACGTGAGATTTTCCGGTGTTCTTTACTTCAAACGAACGTGATGATGTATGAACCCCAAGAACCAACCAGGGAGGTTCTTGTTGAAGAAAAAGAAAAATAAAATCAAGAATGGAGGAAAAGGAAAAAGAAAAAGAAAAGGAATTTGACAGTATTCCAAGTTGGAAGGAGTTAGGAAACCAATAATTAATTGAAAAAATTGTTATTGTAATTTGTAAATATTCTGAAAACCGTGGTATTAATTCATATATCGATATTTTATTTCCTGGTCTGATGGTAATGAGTCGGATCTTTCCTCTCTTAGTAAGATTTGGAGACCAAAGAACAAAGACTATGAAAATACAGTTTGAATTCCAACGGGTTGGGGGCTATTTAGGGAAATGGTAGTTAGGCATATTTAAGAGCTTGCATGACTAGTAAGCAATACGGGAAAACTTACATCGCCCGGTGTATAATTTCACGAAAGAATAATTTTTAAAAGATGATAATTTTTATCCTTTGTCGGGGAAAAAAATGGTAAAATAATAATGATTTTTATGAATAAATTATAATCCACTATTATTATACGACCAGGCTAGTGGTCAAGTAGTTAATTATTTATAATTCAATACTTTGAATATAATTGTAACAAAGTCAACATCTAGAATTGACTAAAGTACTAACTTTATTTTGAATTGCGTATATATCAAATGCAGATTTTGAATTTGCCATAAATAAAGGTTTGACCATTTCTTTACTTTATTCTGATGTTATCTTCAAAAATCTGCAAAAGGAACAAATTCAAAACCTTTTAAGATTAAATTTCAAAACGAATAAATTTTAATGTGAATGTCCGAAACGTTTATGAAAACATTCCCACTTAGTTAACAATTGCTATGACTTGACTCTTTTTTTTTGGGTTTAGGGGAAGAGTTCTCTAAGTATCAGCAGAATTTGGTTTTGGAAAATAACTTAATTTTTGAAAAATGTTTTTCTTGAAAATTATTTTATAAATAATTTAGTTTTTATTGTTTGATTGTAATATTAAAAAAATATTAAAATATTGATGCAATCATTGAATGGAACAATATGCTTAATTGCTTACGACTAATAGGATAAATATTTATTTAGTCAACAAATTGTATTTGCATTTCTAACCATGGAAATTATAATTTCTTTTTTTCTTTTTCGAATATTGAGCCACGATTCGAATATAAATCTATTGCTATGTCATATATGTTGATATGTAGAAATTATAAATTTAAAATTTAAAATAAAAGTAGAAAAAGATGAAGTTGTGATGGTTAATAAAACAAATGAAACCGGTTAAAATGGAGGTTGGATGTACAAATAAAATAAGTAGCAGTTGCAATCGATAAAGCACTGAAATAAATAATGACTGGGCAATCGATCGGTTAAAATATTATTGCTGTCTAATAAAACAAATAAAACCAGAATTTTTTTTAACATTGGCCAATGCTTAATTTTCTTTTTTAAAATGTAAAAATAATTTTCTATTTATTGTTTCAATTTTCTTCTAATTATATTAATTTCTGATGAAATTTATACATGTTTGACATCACAATTTAGACTTGAATTGAATGCTTCTGTTTCAGTTATATACATAATCTTGAAAGCAAAATCCATTTCTTTTTTCCTTTTTTTTTCTATAAAATTTTCTGGATTATTTATTTATTATTTTATTTTTGAAAAGTGCAGTTTGAAAGAATTTTGGGGACAATGGTCCGTTGCTTTTGGATGTTGTTGAAGTTGAAGTTAATTTGAGGTTTGTTCATAAATTATTCTTAGATGCTTAATATTCTATACTCTGCTGTTCATATTGAATTATAAATATATCTATATACATATTTTTAATTTTTTTTATTTCATTATCTATATATTTTTATAGATAATTGCAAGTCCTTTTGAAAACTTAAATCAAAATTAATTTATGGCTAACACTCCTCAATTGGGTCAGTGTATGATAGTTATTGACCAATCCAATAATCACTATTTATGTTTTGTTGCTTACTTTTTATATTTGTTATTTATTTTTCCATTAGTTGTAAACAATTTATAAAATATTGAATGAATTTTGTTCAAAAAATTTTGTTTCTCCTATGATTTTGAATGACTTTTTTATTATATTCGAAAAATAATAAATTATATTATATACTATATACGGTATATATTAAATATAGTAATACTATTCGCTTTCAGCTATTGGTTTTGAAATTGAAACCATGTTAAGTAAAAGTATATATACATATATATATGTATACATTAAATTAAGTAGTACATACATATTACATGGTAATATAATATAATATGGTAATGCTATATATGATAATATATACATAACATATGGTAATGTATATATACTATATGATAATATAATATAAAATGATAACATTATTGGATGGATATTAAATAAAATATATATTAAATATCGTAAGAAACTAAGAATGCAATATCTTTAAGGGTTTTAATATGCTGAAAAGAATTTTTTTTTCTAAAAAAATAAACTACAAAATTAATTATATGATCATAGGTTTTAGAAAGAAAATTAAAAGGAAAAACAATATCAAAATTAAAAATAATCTTTAAAATGATGATTAATATATTAATTATTACAATAGCTATTTACTTATATTATATTTATAATATAAATTAAAACATAATAAGCTAAATCAAGCTAATATAAACAATTATATTATTGTATTATTTCATAAAATATTATTTTTTTTCTATTTGTGAATGCTGGTAGAAATAAACAATTGAAAATTATCCATTATGTTTCTCCACATTAAATCCGCAAATATGGAAATATAATCGCAGTTAAATTCAATTAGCTCTTTATAGCATAAAAAATCTGAAGACAACTCAAAATATTTTGTCCATTTATGCTACTTGCAATTAATTAATAGGAAAGAATATTATAAATTTCAAAATTGAACTTAGCAGGTGACAAGATACGAAAAGTTTCACATAGTATTTCTTCTCCTTCCTTTTCTTATAGGTTTAGAAGCAAAAACCAAAATGGCGGCTCAAGCTGAACAAGTAAACATTCTAATGGTAACAATGGCCTTACATGGCCATACGAACCCTATGTTGAGCCTAGCAAAATTTCTTGTTCCAAAAGGTATTCACATCACTATTGCCATTAACGATGTTGCTCGCCACCGGATGCTGAAGTCAAAAGTCTCAACTGCTTTGTCCACCACTGCCCCAAACCCCACTCCTAAACCTCCTGGAATTGATATTGTTTTCTACTCCGATGGGCTTAGCCCAGAATTCGATCGCGACAATGATGTCGATTTGAGTATAAAGTCCTTACGTACGATAGGATCCGAAAACGTATCAAATGTCATATCCAATTCGGATAAAAAATTTTCTTGCATTATTTGCAACCCATTTATGCCATGGTTACCTGATATCGCTGAAAAACATGGCATCCCTTGTGCAGTGCTTTGGATTCAACCTTGTACTGTCTATTCTATTTACTATCATTTTTTTAAGTATCCTAATTCTTTTCCTTCACTAGAAAACCCTAATGAGTCCATTAAATTGCCTGGATTGCCTGTTTTACAAGTAAAAGATCTTCCTTCCTTTATATTGCCATCAAGTCCTGAAATATTCAAACAAATTTTGTCAGAGTTTCTTCAGAAATTGGATAAAGTGAAATGGGTTTTAGCAAATTCTTTTACTGAACTCGAAGAAGAGGTAGTTAAGTCCATGAATTACTATCTCCATCATATTTTTCCTATTGGTCCATTGGTTTCGCCATTTTTATTTCAAAAAAAAGAAGAAAATACTATTTCCAATATTGGTATGCGACATTCTAATGAAAATGCATGCATAGAATGGCTTGACAAAAAATCATCATCTTCTGTCATCTACATTTCATTTGGAACCATTACTTTGTTGTCTCAGAAGCAAATAGATAACTTGGCGATTGCATTAAAGAATAGTGAGAAACCATTTCTTTGGGTTATTAAGGTAAAAGAAGACCGTTTTGCTCATGAAAATAGGAGAAGTGAATTGTTTATTAGGTTCTTAGAGGAAACAAAAGATAGGGGCATGGTGGTTAGTTGGTGTCCTCAAGATAAGATTTTAATGCACAAAGCTATTGCTTGCTTCATTACGCATTGCGGGTGGAATTCGTCACTGGAGGCTGTGACAGCCGGAGTGCCAGTTATTACTTATCCGGGATGGACTGATCAACCAACAGTTGCTAAGTTATTAGTTGATGCTCTAAAGATCGGAGTTAGGATTAAGACTGAAGAAGAAGATGGTGAGATGGTAGCAAGCGCAGATGAAATAAAAAGATGTATTCTGGAAATTACTAATGGAAAAAAAGCGGAAGAGATTAAGAGAAATGCCGTGAAGTTAAGTGAGGTAGCAAAACAAGCGATGGCGGACGGTGGCTCTTCTAATAAAAATCTTGATCTTTTTATTAAAAAGATCATTTTGAACTCTTCGTACTTGTTGAAATCTTAATAGTATATATAATGTCAAATAAGCGATCAGCATGATTTTATATGATACCAATTTCTAATATAATAGGTTTATTCAATGCACTTAATATCAAGATCATGAATGAATAAGGGTAGTCATTATGGTGGAAAAAGGCTGAAAGTTCCTCCAACTGAACTGTGACCGCTACTTATTTGATAATGAGATTGTACTTGCAATTTGTCTTTATGTTAATAAATTTGCCACCGTGATGTAATTAATTCGAAGAGAATCAGCTGCCTAAATCCCATTCATGTACCGCCGCTATATGAACTTGCCTAGATCCCTAATTCATTGATCAAATCAATGAACAATATTTTTTTTCAAACAAAAGTATTTTTAATCATCCAAAAATATTTATTTCAAATATTTTGTTGGCCCGTAGAATCAAGATGCAACTTACCAATACGAATTGCACTGCACCCTAAAACATGCGTACAAATTTATTTATGGATCAAACCAATTATAATAAAGCTTTTTTTTACAATAAAAATAAAATAAAGTTACTAAAAAGTTGAAATTGGATTGAAGTCATCTTAGACTACATTACATTACAATAAAACAAAGTTGAACTTTAAAATAAATAATTTACTAAAAATATCAAATCTGTTGAAAATTTCATACTACAATTTTAAAAGATTATAAATTTTTAAACCTCATGAAGTTTTGATTTCAGATAAATGGATTCCAATTTGAGTTTGTAATAGTAATATTCTATTCATATCCAAAATAAAATTTTTAAAGTCAAAACTTTAAAATTTGATTTTAATTGAATTCGGATGTCGTTAATTTTATCATCCCTAATCGTACTTGTTTGTTACGTAACCCACTACCTATACGATCGTGGGTTGTAAAAGTTGGACCCACCTGTGAGTCACTAAAGCCCACTTAATTGGGTTATTTTGGGCCACATAGCCCTAACGACCCAAAGAAGTAATAATCAATTGGTCTTATGGGCTTACACAAAATATCGATAAATTGCTACGTGATGCTTGGCAATGTCGCCAATTGTTAAATTTGATTAGGATCCACTGGATTATGTCTTGGACTGAAATTAACCATTACTATAACTATTCACTTTTTACTTTCTTGAATTTTTTTTTATCACAGGTTTTGTAAGTCAGTATTCACTTTCTTTTAATTTTTTTTAAAGGAATGACTTAATTTTTATTTTTTAGTTATGCGTCAGATGCGCTTCTTCAGTTCAATTTAAATCCTTAAGAATCATGCACAATCTTACTTCTCACATCACATGTTTATGAATTAGTATTCATTTTCTTTTAATTTTATTTTAAAAGAAATATTTTAATTTTGTTTTTCAGTTCTTTTTTGGGTACAATTTTTTAATGCAATTAAAAAAAATTTAAAGAAGACAATAAAAAAAAGTCAGGCAGAATGACAAAATCCATTCACATCTTGCACTATTTATTATTTTAATTAAAAAATTAAAAATTTAATTGATGTAATTATTGGGTACAACTCAAAATCTGATATGGTAATTTATTAAGGTTGGAGTTCTAATTTTCAAAGCACGTGAGACTTGAAGAGTTGACAAGAAAGCATGAAAGGGAGAGTTGCGCTCGCCACTCGCGGAGGAAGCAGGAAAATCTTATTACAAATTTAATGCAAAGAGGAAGTTAGATTAGGCAGGTGAATACTTACAAAAAAAAATTAGGGTTTGAAAGCTCATCCGTAGCCACCCGTTATTAATTATTATTATAACAATCACATATCAATGTGCTTCTCATGCCAAAGATTTTCTTTTTTTTTTTTTAGCTAACAACTCTTTTCACATCTAAAGATATGGCTATGAGCCAGCAAGATAAGAAAGCTATTTCTAATTTACGTATGACGCGGCAAAATTATTTATTTTGATGATTATTAGCTATTTTAATAACGTTTAATTTAGAGTTTAATTAATTATTATCATGCATTATAGAATTGTACATATTTTATTTAAAGTTTTTAATTAAAAGACAAATATTTGCAAAATAACTCAACATATTTTTTAATTTTGAATTAATAAGATAGATTTGCAGAAATTTCCATTTTTTTTAGTATAAAAGTGGACAAGTTGATACCAGTTTATGATTAATAATCCAAACAAAAGAAGAAGAAGAAATGAAGAATCGAGCACGTCAACAAGCCATGTGTCTCTCGCACCCTCTTTTATTCATTTTCTATACATTGTTCATTTCTTTATTGAATTTTCTTTTTTTTTTCCCGGCCCTTCCATTCACAAAAGAACATTCAAGAAACAGAAACTAGAGATTCTTGATTTTCCCAACAAAAAAGCTCGTACCCACAATTTAATTAAAATATATTTACAACGTTGACTTTCAGAATCTAATTTGGGAGTCGTTGGTTTTTGGTAACAAAATGTTAAAAGATAGGTCCAAAAATGAAAAAAAGGAACAATGGCCAAATAATTTGGAACACAGGTGGTGTAAAGCTAAAGAGAGGCTTTGATTGGTTGTTGGGTCCTTCGAGTATCTCCAATCACCGTTGATTTTATTCTCCTTCCTACCGCTAAATTGGTATCAAGAATAAAATGTTAGAAGCTCTAACTAAACCAATGTTTTGACCAATAATTTGCTCATTTTCTCAAATTCCATCCTTCTTTTTGACAAATATATATATATATAAAAGCTGAAACAAACAGAAAGTTTGAAGGTGCTCAGCATTCTGTTTTTCTTTTTCTTTTTAAAAAATTTTAAATTTTTTTTATATTTCTGTATTTTGATTGGCCAATTTTTTAATTTAATATTTAATATAATAGTGGTAATTAATAACTTTTTAAATCAAAATCAAAATTTATTTTTATTATTTAAAATTTTAATTTTATTATCTAAAATATTAAAAATTATATCTAATAATTTCCTTTTAAAAATTGTTAAACTATTTTGAAAACAATTATCTATACTTATATTAATCTACATCTATATTTTAAGTTTAGAATTTTTTTATGTATTTTATTTTATTATAGAATAAGTATTTTATAAAAAAAATTAAAAATTCATATTTTTAAATATATATGGTTATATTTATCTTAATAATCAATTATATGCGCAAAGATGAGAGAACCCTTTGCATCACCATATTACTTTATTCAAAAAGTTCTCACAAATGCCAAAATAATTTTATTACAATTCAATTTTTTTAACTTAAATTTAAAATATAAGAGATGAAAAAAAAGGTTTTTTTAACATGATATTACAAATTAAAAATTTATCTAAATAATAATATAATTTAATAATGAACATTATTCAAACAATTCATTAATATTCGAACGTTAAACACGGAATTTCAACTAGTTATATTAATAAAATTGTAACTTAAACTCCTCTCACTGTTTATGTTCATCCAAATACTTTATTTTTATTTTTTAATTTTTATTTAAGATATAATGAAATCGATTCTTTTTATTTATCGAGATAAATATTTTTCCGGAGGAATACAGTTATAAAACTTTTATTATTTAATTAGAAGCTTTAAATATTTTTGTAAATGTTATAAGATTAGGGTTGGATAAATAAAAAATATTTATAACAAAAGACAATAATGAATCTCGAGACATGATTAGTTTCCGTATGAGATATTTATATTAATGCAATAGCTAGAACAAGCAATTCCTTTGATATTCAAGAAGCAGTAGGGGTTACCAAAATGGGCAAAACAAAATGGAATAAAATGTGAAAGTGAAACTTGCTGTGAACTGAAGCCACCTCGTAACAAATAGAGGGGGGAAAAGTCATTCAGTCAAATGTTCCATTTGAAAGGTCCCACTTCCTAAAAGCCCTTCTCCGACCTCTTTGCCACCAAAGCTATATATTAATAATATATCCCTTTCGATGGAGGCCGGTGCCTCATGAATTGGAGATTCCATATCAATTCTTTCTGCTCCATTCTTTGAGCTTACAAAAGGAAAGGAAAAAAGAAAATAAGAAGAAAGAAAAAAAAGAAGAAAAAAAGCCCTCCATTCTTTTTGCTACAAAAGAATATTTGAATGTATAATTTAACATTTAACACCACCATATCAAGTCAAGCAAGCACAGACATCCCTCCAATTCCAACAATGAGCCGCTTCAGTTTGGCTCTATTGGTGGTTTTGGTGATGCTTCTGTTTTCAAAGCCAATTCTTGCTAATGGCAGACCCCTTTCAAATACAAACCAGCAACAAGAAACTCCATCTGTGTCAATGGATGCAACTTCAGTTTCCAAGTCCGCAGAGGAAGTGATGATGGGTAATGATCAAGTTTTGCAATCGGATGTAGAGTTCCCTATGGCTTCTGGACCAAGCAGAAAAGGCTCTGGCCATTAATCAACTTTCACTGGTTTGATATTCATTCTGAAAGGTTTTTAAACATGTAAGTAAGTAAGCTGTGTATGTAGTAGCTATACAGATCAGAGGTTTAGGCAAAGTGCACGTTTCAGGGAAATTCTTTGATTTTGTTAGGTGATGCACATAACAGCTATGGATGTTCTTGAACGAAAATACATAAATAATATTATGGATGTTCCAAAGTTATCGTCAGAGTCTATCGAAGAAAACTTGATCGTCTTTCATTTATGAAGAGAAAATTTTCGGAAAGTATGTTTAGCTACTTCAGGGCTGACAAAAGTTTGTGTTCGTGTGTGTATATGTGTGCAACTTCTACATTCCGTTATGCACAGTTTAGCAAGACCATGGTTTTGATTGTTTGGTTCATTCCATTTTCCCAAAAGCAGTTTCCAGGTTAATTACCAGGTATTGGTGTTTTAGCCAGATGGTAAAGGTGAGAGAATCTTACAGTAGGCGTCAAGTTTTCTAACCTCAAACAGTAGTAATTCTCCTATTCTAATACAAAAAATGGTAAAATACTGAAAATAATTATCAGGAAAAGCTAGCAATCTGGGTTAGAACGATTCTAACCCAGAGTTGAGACCAGGTTACTGCGACAAAAGGCCCAGAATTAGAGAAAGCCATGGGCTTTGTTTAGGCTTGTGAACAACTTTAGATGTATGCCTTTTCCCTTCCCTTTTTGGTACTTAAGAAACTTTCAGACACATAATCTCACTTATAACGGTGTAACCACTAACCAAAGCGATCAGCTGCTGTAAAAGGAAAGCATAATCATGAGCCACAAATCAGTAGTCGTTCCTTTCTGCATCTCCTGCACTAGATGAATTTGTTCTTTTCAATAAAGTTTAATTGCAACTAGCCTCTTAACTTGATTGTGATATTTTTTTCTTTGCACAACTTAAATATGGGTAGATAATGCTTGGTAAGCCTAGCTGCTGGAATGGCAAGAGACACGAGTAAGTTATCAATGATGGAAAAGGAAAGATTGAGAGAGAGATTTCTCTTCTGCTTTTTATTGCAAAAATATATGGCATATAAAAATGATTTTTGTAGATGAGTATATCTTGATCAACTAGTCTCAAGGCTATTGGTGAAGAAGTGTGCATTTATTAAGCTATGTACAGCGTATAACTTTTGAAGAAGTTAGATGGGAAAGAGTCTCTCTTTTTTGACTGATAGTGAAATGCCAGTTTGTGGACGTCATATTCCTTCAAAAGAAGACTCAATACTATCAATAGGCTTTTATCTATCTTGAATATGTTCTTTGTTCCTTTCACAATTTTCACAATAATCCATTTTTGATCAAGAAAGAACCTTCAGATTTTCATTAACTGTGTTGTGATTCTTTCCCAAGCAGAAAACGTTTTCTGTAGTAAGCAAAACAAGAACATTTTGCAGAAAAAAGTACAGTTCTGCTATTGCAAACACTAATATGCAATTTAAGAGCAGTGTTAAGCCAACATAAATTAACAAAAAGAAAACAACATAATATACAGAAAAATTGTACAGAGTATTGAGAAGTTAAATAAGCTTTTTAAGTCTGTTCACCTCAATTATCTGTTATCTCGCATCATCAATTCTCAATTGGGAGAAAACTTCAGTTGCCCACATACTTGCACTATCCTCCCTTAATATGGGCATATCATCGTTTTCAACTGACATGAGGGAGTGAAAAGATTGAATATCAGGCAAAGCTAACATAGCTGAAGCATCAGTTGTGCTGTCCTCATGGGGCTCTCTCCGGATCCCTGTTTGTTGTAGTTGCAATGAATACTCCAAGTCCCACAGCACATCTCCCATAGCAGGCCTATCAGTTCCATATTCCTGCAAACATTTTTCTGCTATTTCAGCAAATTTTCTTAGAGAGTTAGGATTAATCTGATCCTTTATTAAGGGATCCACAATCTCTTCGAGTGTTCCTTGGTTTTTGCAAATTATCCCCCACTCAGCTAGATTTACTTGCTCCCTTGGAAGCAAGATATTAATTGCTGGTCTTGCACAAAGAACCTCAAGAAGAATTACACCAAAGGAGTAGACATCTGATTTTTCAGTCAATTGTTGAGTCCTGAAGTAATCAGGATCAAGATAACCAAAAGTTCCTTTAACACCTGTACTGACGTGAGTTTGATCAGGAGGACCCAATCTTGAAAGTCCAAAATCGGCAACTTTTGCAATAAGTTCTTCATCCAGTAAGATGTTAGTAGACTTAACATCTCGATGAATAAATCCCCCAGCTGAACCTCTATGGAGATAATGAAGACCCTTTGCTGCGCCAATGCAGATTTCAAGCCTTTGCCTCCAAGATAAGGAAGGAAAATTTGAATTATACAAGTGATCCTTCAACGTTCCCTTTTCCATGAATTCATAAACAAGTATCATTTCTGACATTTCATCGCAGTATCCGATCAAAGATACAAGATGGCGATGGCGAATCTTGGATAGAACCATAATTTCTGTTTGGAATTCTGGTAGGCCTTGGCCTGATCCAGGGTCACTTCTTTTTACAGCAACTTTCAAGCCATTCCTTAGAGTTCCTCTAAAGACATGACCGAATCCACCCTTACCAACTATCATTTTTGCATCAAAGTTGTTTGTTGCATACAGAATTTCAGCAAAAGATATCTTTAAGCCAAGTTTAAAGTCAGCTCCACGGGAGCCATTGACAGTTCCCTCAGGCGTCCTGTGAGAACTTCCCCCTCTATGTACAGGCACTGGTGACCAGTCCCAACTTTCAACTGCTTTTAGTTTCCTCCATCTTAAACACAAGCATAAAACAACTGACAAAATGCAAATAAGAGCTAAACCACCAAGAATTGAACCAATGACAACCAAGATACGAGTTTTATTAGCCTTATGTGTTCTTGATAGTGAACCAGACTCACCCAAAATCTTCATCATCTCCAACCCATTCAAAAAGGCAGTTTTCTCTTCAGAAACTCTGCTACTGCCTATGCTTATATTCATAAGTCCAGAATCATCAGAATCCACAACAAAATCAGCATAAAAAGGAGCTGCCAAATGGTCAGTTGTTCGATAGGGATCAATTTCACTACTAAAATTGCTATAGATATACAAATTAAACACTAAAACCCCAAGAGATGGGCTAATTATGTCGCAAAAGTGAACCCTAACAAAATATCTAGCATTCTTACTCACATTGAAAGACCATGTTATATTGAAGTTATTTGGAACCCTACTGCTACTTATATTCATCTCCTTAGCAGTCTGATACACAAGATCTGGAGCAATATATTCGCTTTCTCCTTCCATATAATTAGGCTTATCTCCATGAAAATTACTATTCTTTGCAGTTTCTGGCATATAGAGGTAATTATCATCAGGAACCCAATATCTCCATAGAGTGTCATTATCCGGTGTAAGTGTAGGGCCACCAACATTGATTCTATGAACTGTTCGTAAAGCCTGAGAGAGTATACCTTTATAAGTACTTCTAATACCCTCAACAGCAACACATGTAGCACTATCAGGAATGAAATTCTCAGGAGCAATGAACACTTCTATTGCATTAATAAATGCAAAAGATGAATCTTTAGGCAAGAATTGTATAATGAATTTGTCTGTACTGATACTAAGAAGGAATTCCTCTATTAGAGGAGGATTTCTACTATTTTCAATAGTGAAATTGCTCAACAATGAAAACCCAGATGCCGAAACATCAAAAATAGCTGTGGAGAGATTAGCTGATGAGGAAGAGAAAGTAAAGAAGTGAAAACGAACCACATAAGTACCAAAGCTACTAATTTTGAACTCGTAAGAAGATTCTTGCCTAAAAACTCTAGCTGTTTGATACAGGGGCGGTGTTTCTGTTGAACTGTTATTTTCTTTAACAGGACTGCTCTGCCCTTTGAAGGTGAGAGAAGCAGAATTCAAGTCTCCGGTGAAGTGCCGGCCAGTGGCGGAGATGCTGACATCTGAACCACAGTTGATGAAATACTCAGCCGGAAGAGTGTAAGCTGAGTAGGAAAGGTGAAGTGAAAAGAAGTGGAGGAAAATCAGAAGAAGAGAGAAAGAATAAAGGATTTTTTCCATGAGAACGGTAGGAATTAATTGTTCGTATTATTGTAAGTTGTAATGCAAACTGAGAAATGTGGAATTGGGAGTGGGCAGACACAGTAGAACTCTGATCAGTAACTGCTTTTTTGGAAAGAGAGAAGACTTCGTGATTGGTAACGTGGACTTAATTATCAACCATGCAAATATAAAAATAAGAAAACTGAAAATTCAAAGTAAAACAGGAAGAGATGGACTCGGATTTGCCTTGAGCAGAGCAATACATGATGGGCTATTTGGACTCTGCCCCAGCCCCATTTGGGCTGTAAGTTGTTTTCTTAGGGAAGGTTACAAGACCAATTCTACTTACGATACAAAAAGTACAAATTGGACGGAATCACGAATTAGTTGAAAGCTAGAAAATTACATAAACGTATTTGTGTATTTTTTAAAATATAGGGTAAAATTGGTTTTTTAAGTAAGAAAATTATATTTTACTCTACTTTATTAGAAAAGTATTTATTCCACTCTGCAGGTATCAACAAATTTTTGCTAAATTCTGCTGATTATCACTCTGCAGCAAAAACAAAGCTCTAATTTGAAACAGTTAAACATTCAGTTCTTTATCCAATAAGCTCTTTCAGCTGATAATTAAACATTAATTAGTTCACCAATTGAAACATTAATGAAGGCTTACCATCTGCTCAATAAGGTTACAAGTTACATTCAAGGCAGAAGGAATTAATTTGGACTGATCAGGACAAAAGGAAAAAAAAAAAAAATACCCACTAGCTATCCTGAAACTGACCTGTGAAGATTTATCTGCCACAGTCAATCCTTAGTTGTGAGAAAACCCCACTAGCCATTGTAACAGAAGCATCAGGACCTCCTAGTACTGGAAATGAATTGTCTTCTTCGCCTGGAACTCTATGAGATGGCAGGTGGTTAACAGCTTGCAATGCCAACTCCAGAGAAGCAGCATTCATGCTGTCCTCATCTAACTCTCTTTGCATTGAATTTTGTTGAAGCCTCAATGCAAATTCCAAATCCCACATCACATCATGCATCATAGGCCTTTCTGCACCACTTGCCCTCAAACATTTCTCTGCTGTTTCACCAAATTTTCGTAATGAACTCGAGTTAATGGTCCCCATCAGAGAAGGATCAATGATTTTCTCAAGCTGACCTTTCCTCTGCCAAAGCATTCCCCATTCTGCTAAGTTCACCTCCTCCCTCCCATTGGACGTCATAATTACTGGTCTAGCACAAAGTACTTCAAGAAGTACTACTCCAAAAGAATATACATCTGATTTTTCTGTCAACTGTAATGACATAAAATATTCTGGATCAAGATAGCCAAAACTGCCTTTTACACCAGTATTTTCATCAGGACCAATGGGACCTGACTTGGAAAGACCGAAATCAGCAACTTTAGCAATGTACTCTTCATTAAGCAAAATGTTTGTTGACTTCACATCACGGTGAATTATTCTGCTTGACAAGCCGGTATGCAAATAATGAAGTCCTTTTGCAGCATCAATGCAAATTTTAAGTCTTTGCTCCCAAGACAGTTTGGATCGCGAAGAATAATTTTCAGAGTTTTCTCCTGAACTGTAAAGATGGTCTCTTAGACTCCCCTTCTCCATAAATTCATAAACCAATATCATTTCATTTCTTTCATCACAGTATCCAATTAAGGAAACAAGATGGCGATGGCGAATTTGGGATAAGACCGTGATCTCTGTTTGGAATTCCAAAATACCTTGACCATGACCTGGCTCACTTCTTTTAACTGCAACATTTACACCTTCACGCAGAGTTCCTTTGTAGACTTTTCCAAATCCACCCTCACCAATCAAGAATTTTGTATTGAACTTCCTCGTTCCACGCTTTATTTCAGCATATGGTATTTTTAGTGCTAGTTTCAAGTCAGGAGCCAGAGAAATATTAGCAGTTCTTTCAGCCAACCAGTTATGGGAGCTTCCTCCATAAAGAGGCACAGAAAATGGCACTCCTGAAGTTCTAGAAGCCTTCGCTCTCCTGTATTTCACAATCACCAACAAACCTACTACTAAAACCACAAGAAATAGCACAGAACCAATTGAACCAACCATAAAAGGCATCCTATTCTTCTTCGTGGGTTCGTGTGATTTTTCCATCACTTCCATAATCTCCAGCCCATTCAAGAATGCATTTTTAATATCAGAATCATTTCTTTTGTGCACGCTTATATTCATGAATCCAGAATTATCGGAGTCAACAACGAAGTCAAAGTAAAACGGAGCTGAAATTGACTCGGTGACTTCATAAGAGTTGATATTCTTACTAAAGTTGCTATAGATATTAAGTTTGAACACAAGAGCAGCAAGTCCTGTACTAATAATGTCACAGAAATGTACCCGGACAAGGTGCCTTGAATTCTTGCTGACATGGAAACCCCAAGTTATATTGGAAATATTTGAGCTCTTCAATTCTTTAGCAGTCCTATATACATGTTCTGGAGCAGAATATTCAGTTTCCTGTGGACCAGAAAGTAAGATGCCTTCAAAGAGTAAATGATTCTTTGCAGTTTCAGGATAAGACAAGAAATCATCATCAGGTATCCAATTTCTCCATAGGCTATCATTATTTTCTGTGACTTTGTCACCTCCAACATTGATTCTGTGGATAGTATGCAAGCCTTGTTGGAGCAACCCACTATAATTGCCTCTCATTCCTGAAGGAGTGATATAAGTTGTATTATTAGGAACGAAGCTTTTTGGTGCAAGAAAGACTTCTATAGCATTTATAAAAGCTAAAGATGATTTATTGTGAGGTATGAAGTGGATCATTAATTTTCTTGCATCAATTGTAAGCAAGAATTCCTCAATCATAGGTGAATTGCTCCGCGAGATACTAAAATTTGATAATAATAGAAATTCAGAAGCCCTGAAATTGAATAAAGCGCTGGTCAGGTTAGCATCTGATGATGAAAAAGCAAAGAAATGAAGTCTTATTATGTATATTCCTTGTTCATCAATATCAAACTGATATGAAGAAGAGTGTCCTTGGAAAACTCTTGCAGTTTGATATAATGATATGGTTGTAGATTGGTTGCTGTCCTTTACAGCTTTGCTTGAGCCAAGTAAGTAAGAGGCATCACCAATAAAAGACCGCCCAGGTCCGAGGCTGGCTGGGGAGTCTGATCCACAATTGATGAAGTACTTACCAGGAAGCGTGTAACCTGAAGAGGGAAAAACAAGTGAATGTAATTGATTTAATATGATAAGAAACAGAATGATATGAAACTTGCAAGACTGAAACTTTTCCATGGAAATTGGTGGGAATTGTCGAGAAGTGAAGCTAATGGGTGTCTATGAGAGGGGAAAAAGAAAAGGTGGTAGTGATGAATAATCATGCATATCCTTACAAAGTTAAAGTTGTTAAGAAAAGGCCAAGACCTGAGTTTGAGTAGTAAATTATACATTATGGTTGAAAGAATCAACCTGCTTTCACATGTTCACTGTTTATGATGGCTATTCAGTGGTCTGGTACTTTTTGACTAAAATGATTAATTAACAATATTAAGTAATAATTGATGCATAATTAATTTACTTAAATTGATGTAATTCTATTTCATCTTTAGATAAGACATTACTGAGCTTGAAATGTACTTTACAGGGTCACTTCAGCAAAAAAGCAGTATGAAGAGATGTCGCCGTAGAAAGAAAAATGAAAGCGTCAAAGAAAAGAAATTCTAAAGTTTTGGGCCCATACACCACTACCGGGCTCCTTTCCAGTTAGATTATTAGATTAATGAAATTAGTCTTCCTTTTTTTTTATTTGCCCACTGAGAAAAGTCAGGGGCTTGCTTTTAGGAAAGTAGAAACAAATTATTTGTAGTGATAACTGTTACAAATAAATAACTAAAAGTAAAGAGGCAATTAAGTAAATGTCATTTCTGTTTAACGAAGTTTTGAACCATTTCTCTTAAGACCCTTGAGTGCACTTGGTTTTCAAAGCCCAACATTCAAAAGTGAAAGGAGCGGAAAGCCCACCTTAACCTTGCAAAGCCCAGAATTGAAATCCACCAAAACCGAAAACCAAAGAAAACCGAACAAGCGGTTTTTGCATAGCCCCTGGTTTTTTATATCATCCAGGTATATGAAACAAAACTTACCAATATAAAAGCAGGAAAGATTTATAGCTGGTGGCGTCTCCAATAGACATTAGCATAGGCAAGACAGAGAGAAGAGAAGAATTAACAAAGAAACTCGGAAGATGGTGGGTCAATGGACTGTGACAAAGCCAAGCAGAAGCGACGAGATTTTGGATGCCAATGATCAGCTCGAAATCGCCAAACAAGTCAGAGCTCAATTCGATTCTATTGCTCCAAAACGACCTGCAAAACCAAATAGAAGTGAATCAGGCATAACAACACCAACCCCTTCTCTTTTTGACGCTGACCAACACAATATTCCCGAGCTTGAGAGGCTTCGATCTCTTCAATCCCAATCTATATCTCCTGTACCTACGCTTTCACTCCCTTTTCTTTGACATTTTGCTCATATACAATACTGTGAATGATCTAATATATTTTCCAGGTCGTATTCTCTAGAGAAGGGGTCAATATCGAGCAAGATGAGTTTGTGGAGACGCAGTACTATCAAGAGTTGGATTCTATTGACAAGCAGCACCACACGGTTCTGTTTCAATTTTTTCCTTCCCTTTTTGTGTGTGTGTGTGTGTGTGTGTGTGTGTATGTGTGTGTGTGTGTGTGTTTTTGAATGCGTTATGATTGGTTTTTGTGATTGAACAGACAGGGAGTGGATTCATAAGGGCTGTGAAAGAAGCAAATGAAAATGGATATTATATTCAATTGCCAAGAGGTCACGGGGATGCTGCTACTCTGGTCTCAGGTTGCAGAAGCAATCCTGCAACAAACGAGTGGACTCCTAGTCCATACGACAGTCAGGTTGGGTGTCTGGTTTTGAGAAATTAACCCAGAAGTTATTGAGATTCGATATAGCTGAATGCTAAAACAATAATTTCTTCTTCTTATTCTTCAGTCTTCATCTTTGACTTGCAGGGTTTTGTTTCTTGCAAGCCAAATCGGAGTGAGGGTATCTAGAACAGCAACGGACAGAGAGACAACCTGCCTAGACTTCTGATTTAAAATATTATTATTATTATATCTGTCATAGTAAGTTTGGATAAGGACAGGTTTGGTGGATTTTGCTTAAATTATTCTTATTCTGAAGTGACTTCATACCAACTATGCAACTTCTACTACCTTCTACATTTTTTTTTTATGCAGAGTCATGATTTTCTACAATAAATATCAAAATATCAGACCAAAAAAAAAAAAAAAGAAAGTTGACATTTCTTACTTTTCAACAACTTTTACAATTCCAGCAATGTCTCCAATACTGAAAGAAATGCCATATGAAAGACTGGGAATGAGTTTTCCTAGATGCACTCGCAAGGGTGGAAAAGTAGAATCGAGAGAATATGTCTAATACCAAATATTCAAATGTAGCTGAAATTTTTTATTAGAACTCAGTTGACTGAAATGCAAAATAAAAGAGAAAGACTTCTTCCATTTGCCTAATCAAGGCATTCATTTGTATTATTTCTATTCAAAACCAAATCATCACATCTTGGAAATAACCTCATTTACATTTATTCGCAAGGAATGCAAAATCAAAAGAAATGCCAATAAATTAAATCTCAAATTCACAAATCGCAGCCCAAAATGAAGAAACAAATCTATGGCAACCGCATTGCAATATATCAAAACTCTATAACCGAAAATTTCATCCATTAACAATAACAATTAAGCAAGCAATCGCATTTCTAAGATGGAAAATTTTCCTCACTAGAAACAGCACCGTCTTGCTTTTTTCTTGCCTGATTCTTGACCATTTCGAGCAATCTCTTGCTGATCTCCTTAGAATAAATTTGGAGGATCTCGATTCCACGGAAGGCATCATCCTCAACGCCGGAAACGGCGGAAGCAGCGGCGGCGTGAAAAGAATCTTCCTCGATGGCTTTGGCTGTTGCGACGGCCTCTTCCGACGGAAACGTACCGCAGCGGTTAGTGAAGGATGACGGGAGAAGAGAGGTTATCGGTGAGGTGTTTAATGACGACGTCGCGTGTTTTCTGCGACGGTGGCCAAACGTGGAGAGAGAAACTTGGCTTTTCTGGTGACTGAGGAAGGTCTTGTAGTTGGTGCTTTTCAGTTTCTGCCATTTTCTCTGTTCTGGTGGACCTCGCAGAGTCTGTTGGAGTGGAATTGGTATACTGCACTATTACTGTTTGTATTATTATCATATTCAGGTTTGTGGAAAGCTGGACTTATCCATGGGCCCGTGGCCCATAACTAGTAAGTAATGATTCATGACTCATGAGCCCATATGTAACTATAACAATGTGTGGTTCATCAATTCAATTACTTAATTTAGTTTTGAATAACTTAATGATAATTAATTAATAATAATTAACTAAAGAATATTGATATCAATATTTGGTGGAATAAGTGGGAGTGAATTGCATTTACAGATAAATATTACTTGAAAAATTGTTACAAGAATATCACTCTCGCTCCCAACGTGAAAATATGTATTAAAAAAAATATCAATATTTTTTGACAATTCCTGAATTTTTATATGATAAACTGTGCGTGCGTGCGCGCGCGACTTTTTTTTGATTGTGAAGGTTAACAAATCACTTAAAAGAAGACCCTTTAATGACCCAAAATCAAAGTTAGAGGATAATTCAACTGTGTTCTAATTTGGATTTTTTTCATGTTTGCTTCACAAAGAAGAGTACACTTTCATTATATCACGTGCTTTGCACATGACTACTAGCGGAATAGCCTTGGGAATGGAAAGCCCAATCCCTTCACTCATAACAATTTCTTTACCATCTACTCTTTCCCATTAAAAAAATTGGATCATACAACCCAAAGCATTGCCCACAACCTTATTGGCAAGGCCCATTCCAGTACATGTCCTTTCACGGCCGAATGGCATGAACTTGTAGCTATATGCATCACTTTCACCTTCTTCAAATCTCTCAGGCTTGAATTTCTCTGCAACATTCCATAATTTAGGGTTTCTATGCATTAACCAATACAATTGTGTTCTTTGATGCATTATATCCTTCAATAGTGGAGTCCCTGCTTGATAAATGAGGAAGAAGCAATGGAGCTACTGGATATAATCTATGAGTCTCTGATATAATATTTTGAAGATAAGATAATTTTGGAATATCTAGTTCATCCATTAAGCTTTCTTGCCCAATTTTAATGTCTAACTCATCTTTAGCTTTCTCTAGCACTTGTGGATTATTGAGCAGGCTTGACAATGCCCATTTCTCTTGCAAGAGCTGATGATTCTGTCCCACCAAATATGATAACCTGTAAATTTGAAAATCTTACCATATTGTCTATTATAGAAAATGTTATTATAATTCATATATTAACTAATGTATATATCAAAACAAATAATCTTGATTAATAATATTCAAAAAATTGTATCAAAAATATTATTGTAGCATCAATTTTTATCTTCTTCAATACAAAACTCTTTTTTTTTTTTGTTCAATTCATTATTTATGTATTTATTTTTGGTTTAATGTTCTATTCATGTTATAGCATAACTCGTGAGTATTACAAATCTTACTTCGTTTAATATTTTATCTAAATTCTCTTGCCTCTTCAACATCATAATTACCATACCTCTTCCCTGTAACAATTCGCATAATTATATTCAACGTTAGCTGTGAAAGCAAAGGTCGATCATCTCTACTTTGATAAAACCATCGCAGCAAGCTTGATTTAGCTTTCGAAGGAAAATTCTCATCTCTTCTCTTCTAATGCCAAGAAACGCAAGTAGGCGTTTCGCTGAGAAAATTTCAAGAGCACTTATACGGCGGAGGTTACGCCATTGATCGCCGTATGGGGCGGTTACTATAGAGTGGTATGATTGTAATTTAAGTACTTTCCCATTAGTAAAGGAGGGCGATTAGCTAGAACGATGTCGTTCTTGGTGAAGCATTCTTCGACTGCTGATGGTGATAAGATGATGATCATAGGGTAGGATCCACACCGGAGAGAGAAAATTGAACCGTACTTTTGAGAAAGATTATGGAGAGTTCAATGAATGGGTTGTTTAAAAAGATGAAGATGGCCTATAACTGGAAGGGCAGGTGGAGTTGGTGGGAGTTTTATTTGTGTTATTTTATTATGTGAACAGGGCTTGAAAGATAGAAAGAGAAAAGATAAAACAGAAACTATGGGTAAGAAACCTTCCATGGTTCAATTCAGTCGCAGTGTGTTGTAATTTTATGTGCTGATTATGTATATATAAAAGAATAAGGGGTTACATATCTATGATATAATGTATTTGTTTGGAGTTTAAACGATGAAAATGTATACGTTGACTTTAGTAATTTACTGGCGGCGGATATTTCTAGTTTAAGGCTGTGGTGGGTGGGTTGGTTCATTGATCAGCTATCTCGATATGCTAAATTAATCTCTCTCTATATATATATACTAATTTTTTAAAATGTGGCTTGCACGTAGATACCCATTAATTGTACTTATTATATAATTTTTTTTATTTTCAAAGATTTATTATATATATAATAAAATACTAAAAAAAAAATAAATAGGTAGACTCAGTATTTTCTATTTAAATATCTACTATAACTTTACATATTTGTTTATGTTAAAAATAATGATATAAATTATTCATTATAAATATTAGTTACAATTATTTTCTTTATCCGGTTAATCTCCTCCCTTTTGAAGCGCTGCTGTATTAATATGTGATTCAGTATTTCTTAATAAATTGTTTCACTGCAAAGTTGAAATCAGTATCATTATTAGTTCGAACAATGTTATCTTTTTAAGATTATTGATAAAAATTTTAAACGTATTTTGTTACCTATTTGGCAGCAAGACCTATTTGTAGACGACGTTATTTGTGTATGTTACATCATTACTTTTTTTCTTATCTGACTTTACAATGACTTTTGTTGTAGACATTGATATCCCTCTTGACAATGTTATATAGAGCTGTCCATGTGAGAAAATATCCTGTGGTGAATAGATACCAACGTTCGATATTGTTTGCTTCTGAGCTTTATTTATTATCATTGCGAAGCAAAGATAGATTGGAAGTTGCTTTCTCTTAAAATAGAATGAGTATCCTTCATTTTTTGTAGGAGAGAGGTATTCTAGGTAAGAATACTTGCTTTTCTGAGTGCTGTTCAAATGTTATTTCAGCACGAATTACACTGGCTCCAAAATTTCTGTACATCATTCTTGTTCCGTTACACAAGCCATTTGAGGCATCTAAATTTCTCAAAAGTATTATCAAACAGTTGACTTTCAATTCAAGCTTGTGCCGAGGCAATCCATTTGGCAATAGAGTGTTGAGAAATTTCTTTTGGTAGTAACTTCTTGTGTCATCTACTGTTTCATCGAAATTGTTGTAGACCTTGCTCCAGTCGGGGAACAACTCTATCATCTTCTGATTCATGACATCAACATATTTGATTTTTGTTGCTAGTGTTGCACGACTTGTCATATACTGGCCAGAGTTTGCATTCTTTTCAAGCATTGAGAATACTTCTTACTGGTTTCATTATTATTATACTTTACTACCATCGCTTCTGGTATCATTTTGTTTCTCTTATTGTTTGTTTGCTCTTCTCCGTCACCAACTTGAAGCAAGAATTCTCCTAAATATCTATCTGCTCTTGCTCTCATATTTATGGTCAATTGCAACACTTTCGTCACTCTGCAGAGATAGGACTTCACAAGACTCGCTTACTGTTTCTTGTCTTGTAATTTTTGGCACTACTAGCACGATCTATCTTTTTTCATATTCTCATTCTTTTCTTTTTTGAAACTTTCTTCTCGCTTGATTACGAAAGAATCTTTTTCTTTCTTTAATCTGAAAAAGAATTTGTATTTTTTATTGATGCACGTAATCAACTTCCTATAATATTCACTTTTTCCCTTGGGTTCTTATTAAAATAATTAAAATGAATTGAAAGAGATTAAAATATATGATTTATTCTAAAAAAATTAAGATTTACTGTAAATCAAAGAGATTATATATGTTCTTTTATTCAATGACTCAATGAATTTGTTTACCCTACATCCAGTTAATATTTTTGTTTCATTAAACATGCTAGCTATAATTTTGAACATTTGTATCGACTATATTGAAATTGACATTATACCTATAAAATAATTTAAAGGATATTACAAAACTATTCATAGATATTATATATCCAATTAAAAATATTACAACAAAAAATCACTAATATTGTATAAAATATTTAGTTTCACATTAACAAACCTAAAGATTAGGTTTTATTTTTTTCCTAGTATATTCTTTCACATAATTGAATGTATTGAACTTATATTGCAAGATTTCTTTTAAAATTGATTTTTCATACTCCTTTAATATGATATATTTATTGAGATTTAGCTCTAATCTCATGTGAATATTTATTGAAATATTCCGTTACTTTATTAAATATAGTAGCTAAAATTTGAATTACCTATAGAAAAAACTATTCATAATTAATAAAATAAAATAAAATCTAATTCTTTCACAAAATTAATAATTAAATAAAATATTTACCTTAGAATCAAGAAACATTATCTTTCTTATCTTTCTAATATTGGTTAACGACTGATAAGTTTATAAGGTTAATCTTAAGTACTAATAATCAGAGGCTCCATTCTTTTTATCTTATTTCAATAGTGTCGATTGAATTATCTTGTTTAACTTTTGAAATAACAAAATTAAAATAATTTACTTTGTTGCATCAATAAAAATAAATAAAATAAAACATTACGAAGTAAAAAAAATATTTTATTGATTATGTAACGATAACTAGAGAAAGATATTTAATTTTATTCTGTAAATACTTTGTATATGTAATGATAGTTACAACAATTCATTAATAAATTGAATACATTGGAACCTAGAGAAAAAGACATTCACAATACATTCACAATACTTTGTATATGTAATGATAGTTGTTTCACTTTCATCAAATTACCTTTAGCATCAACCCATTGTAAAATTGGCAAGAAAGATCCTGAATATGAAAGCTCTGTATACCTAAAAATCTGATTTACCAATTCCTCTAACTTTCTTACCTTACTTTCACAATACCTTTTTCCTGTAATCATTCGTATTATTATATTAAACGTTAGCTCCAACAGTAATGGTCTAATCTCCACTTTATCAGAACCATCGTCACAAACTTTGTAAATATTTTTAAGGAAAATTCTTTTCTCTTCTCTTCGAATGCCTATAAACGCATTAAGGCGATTCGTTGAGAAGATTTCAAGAATACCTATGCGACGTAGGGATGCCAAAGTTCGCCGTACGAGGATGTTATGAGGGTGTTTATATTTTGATCGTAGATTACGTTCTTCCCTATGGTTAAAAAAGGACGATCGGTAAAGACGATGTTGTTTTTGGTGAAATATTCTTCGACAAATGATGGTGATGAGACGATGATCATAAAGCGTGAACCGCATTGGAGAGAGAAGATTGAACCGTATTTTTTAGAAAGACTGTCTAGTGTTCGATGAAGAGTTGCTTGAGAAGATAGAGATGACCTATAACAGGTAGAAAAGGTGGACTTGGTGGGAGTTTTGTGTTATATGATGTTGTATATGACCAAAGCTTCAAACTTAGCAGAAGAAAAAATGAAGGATAAAGAGCAAACTAATATCATCGTATTTTCCATGCTAAAGTCTTACAAATTTCTGTTGCTGACTTTTCTAGTTCTAGTATATATAGTGGATTAAGGGCGGATGTAAATACTCATAATTACTCAAAGAGTGAATTTGATGTTTAAGAAGGATTTTTTAAAATTAGAAATTCACTTTTCTTAATTAAGTTTTTTTTAAAATAACATTTTGTAAAAAGTTAATTTATAAAATATTTAACTTTTAACATTTTATGAAAAACTATTTAAACAGCTAACAACTAAACGCTATCTAAAGCACACATCAAGACATCATTAAGCTGAATTCAGAATTTAAAATATTAAGTTTAGAATTTAAAATATTTTTACAATTCCAAACGATTCAGCCGAATCAGAATTATCTAAAGAAATAATGCACCATCGAAGAAAAACAGCCACTCATAATTTGAATTAGAAATAGACAGGCCTGCATGAGAATGATGCATGATGGTAGACGTGGAACTAGATGAACAGCTGATGCATGAGCCAAATGCCTGCAGTCATAAGTGTATCTCGAAGTTGCAGAGAAGACGTCAGCAAAAGAGCACCATTTTTGTTTCCACAGTAGCTGGTTTCTAGTTGGCCAAAGTTTCGGAGGCCAGAATCGCTAGAAACTCGGCATCGCCGTTTTCTTTATGATTTAATACCTGTTCCGGTTATTTTTAAGAACCGAATTGGATTTGAACCAAAATCAGACTGGAACCAAGAAGAATCACATAATAGCCGGACTTGACAGTGTAAATTCCCTTCGCATTGAAGTTCCACATGACAGAATTCCTCCTATCGAAAGAACTAGGCGGGATCCCAATGATACCTCTTATACCTCTAGTGCTAAAAAGCTCCAAAAGCCTGCTATCATTGTTAATGCTTTGTTTGGATGTATGTAAAATATAGATAGATGTAAGATAGAAAGTGAAAATTTCATCAGATCATTAAAATTCTTTATTTGGTTTGGGCGAAAATGTGAAGGAGGGTGTAAAATATTATTACCCCTTTTTAACTTAAGTTTCACTCTATTTTTAGAAGGAAAATGAATAATGTCATTTTAGACTCTTATTTTACTTCCTCCCTCTCCAAACATAACATAAAAGCTCATTGACTAGGATCTATAAAAACATCAAGAGATAATTGCAATATTTTCTTTTTAGTAAAACAAGAGAGCATATCGAAAGGATAAAAGCTAAATATTCAAAATTTAAGATCCAAATTTAAGCTATAAATTTTCAAAATTTTGAAAAATTAGTACAAAGTTGATAAACCTTAAAGTACTCAACCATTTTAAGTAAATTTCAACTTATTTGATACTCGTTAACATTTTTTTCTTGATAAGCTGATGTTTTATTAATCAATGGAAGACAACACCATAGTTTCATGAGTTTTACAATAAAAAGCTAATAAACAAACAGTAGCATAGTGACAAAAAAAAGTAGTCACCATGACCTATCATAACAACTCATGCACTTAAATGCTGCTTGGTTAGAGAATGAAGAGGGAGAAAGTAGTGAAACGAAACTATGAAGTTTTTGCTAAGAAATCAATGATTGGCAATACATCTTGTTTGACCATTGAATTTGGAAAAGAGTTTGCATTTCTAGGAAGAACCCGAAAGGAGAGGTTTGAGAATTAGAGACTAAGAGTCTAGATTTGATGAAATTCATCCCACGTTTGCCATGGCGCAGAAGAAGAGCCAGTAATCCAAGAGACAACGTTCGATGAGTCTGACTCTATAAAAATTCTTGTCTTCTAGATTTTCATCAACCTCACTTATTAATATATAATAATAAATTATTTTATTAAAATGAATAAATTTCTAAAATAACTCTAATAAAAAATTAAATCAGGATTCTGAATTATTATCTGATACAGACTATTCAGACTCTATTATATATATATTTTAAGTTTAGTCTAAAGACAGACTAATCATACTTGACTTACCTCAAAATTATGCGAGATCAATAATACTTCAAGAGGTAAATTTTAACTTTATTTATGTTTTATTCCTCAAAGAACGAAAAAAACTTTAATTATCTCTTAGACCACCAATAAACTTTTATATTATTATTATTATTATTAATGAAGTAATGAAATTTTAGATTTTTTTTTTTTTATCGAAAGGTCTAATGAGCCAAGATAGTATCGTAAGCTATACAATAAGGAGTATTTTTCTTCTTAGACTATCAACATGGTAAAAACTCCTGAAATCAAAATGATTTGAACTCTCCATGTAAGCAAGAAAATCAATCAACTGCGTTGACAATCAAATTTTAGTTTTATTTACCATTTAAAAAAACCAACAAATTCTTTTTTGAATCAAACGAAAAAATGTAATATATCCCAATTTGGCAAACATAGCTAATGCTATTTCAAAATTTAAACATAAGGACAAATTTTAGTTATTTAACGAAATAGATTGATACTAAATATCAAAGGCCTGTTTGTTTAGCTATTTATGATAGTTTGGCGACTAATAGCTATTCATTCAATTGATCTCTTTCCTTGAAGTGGTATTTCGAATTTGCTTTTAGGTTGGTTATTGAAAATGTTCTAAAAAGGATTTTCTTTTTCTTATTTTGTGTCATTTGCGCTTTAAAATACGTAACGGTAACAGTTTTTGCTGGGATTGGCAGTCATTATTTTTATTTCACATAATCTTGTTTAGGATTGGGCGTCCTCTGCACATGGCTTCTAGTGGCTTAGCCTTAGGCATAATAAGTCCTCTGCCTTCTACCATGTCAACTTCTTCTTCAGTGGTCCTTTTCCACTCAAAGCATTGAATCAATAACCCCAAAGTTAAACCCATCAGACGATGGGCTAATCCATCTGCCGGACAAGATCTTCTTCCCAATCCAAATGGCATGAGTTTAAAGTTCTCTCCTTCTCCATTACCAAATCTCTCTGGTTTATAACTTGATGGATCATCCCATTGTGTAGGATCTCTGTGTATAGCCCATGCATTTACCAATAGTATAGTGCCACGCGGCACGTCGTATCCTCCAATGGTGGAATCATCAGATGACATGTGAGGAACTAAAAGCGGAGCTGCAGGGTATAGCCTAAGCGTCTCCAAGATAATCTTTTGAAGGTATGGTAATTTTGATATATCAGACTCATCTAATAAGCAATCTTGCCCAATTTGATTGTCTATTTCATCTCTAGCCTGCCTTAGTTTGCTTGGATGATTGAGTAGATTAGACATTGCCCATTCTAATGTTACTGAAGATGTATCAGTTCCTGCAAACAGAATGTTCTGCACAATGGACATTGAAAATATAGATTAAAAGGTTGCAGAGAAGAGAAAGAAACAGAGGAGAGAAACAGAGCACTAACCAGCACAAGCCCTTTGATAATCTCATCAGTGTAATACCCAGGTTCCGATCCTTGCAAAGAAAGAAGATGATCAACCATCGTATTAATACTCTCCAAATGATTCCTTTTACTTCTATGTTCATCAATCAAATCTTGCAAGAATTTATCAATTTGTTTTCCAAGTCTTTTCACCTTCTTCTCAAACCTACCGCCATCAATCCAATTCAGAAATGGCAAAAAATCTATTGGATTCGATGCCCCTGCATACGAAATTATCTCACCCATCATTTCTCTAAATTGTCTCGCCTCTTCTTCGTTGCTTACATCTTCTCCATAATATCTCTTTCCGGCGATCATTCTCACCATTACATTGAACGTTAACTCTTTAAACATCGATTTCAGTTCTACTTTAGCAAAATTTTCAACCGAACCATGAGATAGCTTTACAATTAGTCGTTGGATTTCATCTTTTCTTACGCTTAGAAACTTGTTTAATCGATGCGTTGAGAAGATCTCAATGGTCGCAATACGGCGGAGGTTTCGCCAGTGGCTGCCGTAAGACGATTGAGCCATGGTGGTGTTATTATATGCTATGTGCTTGCCTATTAGAAATTCTGGACGGTTTGCTAAAACGATATCATTTTTGGTGAAGCATTCTTCCACAGCTGATGATGATGAGACTACAATTACAAGGCGAAGACCGAACCGTAGAGAAATGATTGGACCGTATTTTTGAGCGAGACTGTGGAGAGTCCGGTGCATGGGCGGGTTTAGGAGATGGAGGTGGCCGATGATCGGAAGGGAAAATGGACCAGGGGGCAGGTTTTTCAGGCATATCCTCGATCGGTGAAGTCTAAAAGCAAAGATGAGGATGATAACAGAAAGAAACAAGTACGTGACTGTATCTTCCATTTGCATGCTTAATGGCAGAAATGTTAAACCATGAGAGTATTAAAATAATATAAAAAATGAGATTTATATGTATTTTATAATATTAAAAATAAAATTTATATATATTTTATTTTTATAATTATATATAGATCTTATTTTTAATATTATTTTAATACTTTCGTTACGACGAAACTCCTATCACCTAGCTATACCCGCTTAATTATTGCTTGCTTGCTTGCTTTCTTCGCTATGTTTGATCCTTTTGAGTTGAAGCATATATCAAGGATGGTTAAATTATAATTAATTAAGGTGACGGAAATTTCTAGCTACAACCTAGACGTTTTCAGTTTTCCATGTGCAAAGAAGTGACTAAAACTTTAACAAAAATAAAATAAATAAATAATCCTTCTAACTAAAAACAAAATTGATTAGGATTGCATGATCCAAAATGGCCCTTAACCATTCTAGACTCTTTCTAAACTCAGATTTGAAAAAAATTATTCCTGTTGAATAATTTTAATGAGTGGAGTTCAAGCTTACTCATTGAATTTGAATCTAACTAAGAGGTAAATTTTCTATTTTTACTATGAATTATTAAAGAATCGAATTTTTCGAGCATGAATATTTCAGTGTCGAGTCAAACCCGAATTTGACAGTACTTGTCTTGATTTGATTCATTCTCTATTCTAAAAATATGAGTATAAATTTATATTAAATTCTTGATTTTATAAATTTTCCGCGTTTTATTTTTGTATATTTAATTAGACTATACTATGTTTTGAGCTTATAAACTTAACAACAATATAGCATTATTCAACCAAAATTTATTGATTTTTCTATGTTGTTTACATCAAAAAGCTGAGATAATATCTGGTTCATAATCGGGCGTGCCTTGCACATGGTGTCGAGTGGTTCAGCTTTAGGAATAGTACCTCTACCTTCTACCATGTCCACCTCTTCTTCAGTTACCCTTTTCCATTCAAAGCATTGAATCAATTTCCCCAAAGCTAAACCCACCACACGATTGGCCAGTCCTGCTCCCGCACAAGACCTTCTCCCCAACCCAAATGGCATTAGCTTAAAACTCTCTCCTTCTCCATTGTCAAATCTCTCTGGTTTAAAACTTAATGGATCATCCCATAATGTAGGATCTCTATGTAAAGCCCATGCATTGACCAATAGCATGGTGCCACTCGGCATATTGTACCTCTAATTGTGCAATCATCTGATGACATGTGAGGAGCTAAAAGTGGATCGAAGCTGCTGGGTATAGTCGAAGAGATTCAGATATGATGTTTTTAAGGTATGGTAATTTGGAAAAATCAGACTCATCCAATAAGAAATCTTCCCCAATTTGAGTTTCTATTTCACCTCTCGCCTTCTTTAGTATGCTTGGATGGTTGAGCATATTAGACATTGTCCATTCTAATGTCACTGCTGATGTGTCCGTTCCTGCAAATATCACGCTCTATATGACAATAGAAGACCAAGACTATTCTTCATTAAAATTCTACTACTCCATTAAAATTCTTCTAGAAGACCAAGTATTCTTAGTCGACCGTAATTTCATCATCTTATGAAATGTACAACACAATTCATTTCAATGATTTCCATTAGACTAAGTTTATGAAGACAAAATATTGAAATTCAGATGGGAATTTCAATTTCCACATTGTTGATGATATTTATAATAAATAAAAGGCGTAAAATATATCTAAAAAAGTCTTTTTTTTTCGAAAAATTACTATAATATTTTTAAACTTCAAATTCATCCTCGGATTTTCATTTAAGAATTCAAGTACATTTTAAAGAATTTTATTTCTACAAGGTAATGAAAAATAACTGTTTCTGAAATGAAAAAAAATAAAGAGAGATTAGAGACAGAGCACTAACCAACATGAGGCCTTTGATAATTTCATCAGTATAATACTCAGGTTCTCATTGTTGTGAAGTAAAAAGATGATCAATCATCAGTATAATACTCAGGCTCTGATCAATCTTGCAAGAACTTATCAACCTCTTTTTCCAAGTCCTATCACTTTCTTCTCAAATTTACCACCATCAATCCAATTAAGGACTGGCAGAAAATCCCCTGGATTTGATAGACCTCCAGTAGAAATTATCTCACCAATTATCTTCCTAAATCGCTTTCCTTCTTCCTTATCAGTAACATCTTCACCATAATATTTCTTCCCTGCAATCGTTCTCATCATTACATTAGAAATTAGCTCTTCGAACTTTGATTTCAGCTCTACTTTAGCATAATCTTGAGTCGACTCATGAGACAGCTTTACTGCTAGTCGTTTGATTTCTTCTTTTCGAATGCTTAGAAATGTGTTTAGAGGATGCATTGAAAAAATCTCAATAGTTTATGATAGATTTAAAATATGAATATTTAAGAACTGTTGTGAGATGCATCTGTCCTCTAATAAGATACAATACAAATATTTATAGTGTTCTTTCTATTATAACTGGGTATGTAAATGCCTAGCAAAAATTCTAATAATAAGCATTGAAAGAGAATTTTGAGCACTAATTATATGATTAAATGACACTTAATATCTCTTTGACTGAGCATTACCTCTATTTGAATTGATTTGAATAAGACTCGGTCCATTCTTTTAATTGCTCAGTATAACTGTTCTATCCGTTCAATTGCTCGGCATATTTTATTGACTGCTCAGATTATTATGTTATTCGCTATATTCTGTTTAGACTATTTTATTGCGCACCCCATTATATTGATTATACAGCCCATTTTATTAATTGTTCTTAACAGAAGTCTCTCAAAATAAATCAAATCATTTATTTTAGGTTGAAATCTTTTAACATATTTATTCATCATTTTTTGTTGTTCATTTCTCTATTCATCCCATTTTTTTTATTCTCTCGTCTTCTGTTCTCCTCTCCTATTGTTTTTGTTCTCTCGAGTTAAAGGAGGCTATTTTTATATTTCATCTAATAAAATTGCATGTTTTGTTTTTCTCAAGGCCTTTCAATATTGAATTGTTAAATATAATTTTCTCTTTAAAATAATATTAAATATTAAAAATAAATATTATGAGTAATAAAGCATGATGTCTTTCCATTTAAAAAAAAATTATTAAAAATAAAAAATAACTACAAAATAAATATGCAATCATGGAGTGGTAATATCGAGTGACTACCATCAATTGAATGTCAATCCGTCAAAAATAAAACATTGCCAAAGATAAAGTGTGGATTAAAACTAAATATAAAAGGGATAGAGCTGGATAAGTATAACCATAAAATCTTTTTATTTTAAAGCAATTATTTCACTTTTGACAGTTTGATATTGTATTTTTGTTAGATTATCATTCCAATTCATGGCCGTAACGTGGTTTCACTATTCAATCACATGATTATTTTATATGATAATTAATGGATATTCATTTGTTCTTTAAATATTTTATACTTTAATTCTTTTTAATTTTTCAAAAAAAAATTCTTGGAAAATAGGAGGTTTTATGTTTAAATTTTCTTAATTATAAAAATTTCATTAATTTAATACATTAAAGGAATATTATTTTTATTGTATAATTCGTAATGTTTTTCAACCCATTGGACCTATTAATAAAATTTAAAAGAGAATGAAAAAGAGTTTTAATTGATTTTCAATGTTTTAGTAACAAAACAAATTAATTAATTTTTAAAAATGTATGCCTAAAATAAAGATTTGTAAGGTTTAATCACAAAACTCTCACTATTATTATTATTATTAGATTAAAAATATATGTACAGATGAATTATTTAAACAAAAATATTATGGATGATTGGGCGTACTTTACACATGGCCTCTAGTGGTTCAGCCTTAGGCGCAGTAACCCCTCTACCTTCTGCCATGTCTATTTCCTTGTCGCTAACCCTTTCCCAATCAAAGCATTGGATAAGTGACCCTAAAGCCAACCCCACCACTCGTTGAGCAAGACCAGCTCCAGGACAAGATCTTCTGCCTAATCCAAATGGCATTAGCTTCTTCGCCTCTTCTTCTCCTTCATCAAATCTTTCAGGTTTGAAACTCATTGAATCATCCCACGATATTGGATCTCTATGTATAGCCCATGCATTCACCAATAGCATGGTGCCGCGCGGCACGTCGTATCCT
>CANUEX010046379.1:0-48226 GCA_948099535.1 Jatropha multifida | reverse complement strand
TTTTAATCGATTAATGGTTATTCAATAAATTTTCGGGCGAACCAAAATGATTTTCGATCCCCATAATATTATGTGGCGTAATATTATTGGCTAATAATTTACAATTTAAATTTAAATGGGAATGTTTCGAAATAAAAATTTCAAGGTATTATATTAAGTCACATAAGCAAGATTTGGACTTTGTTGTTTTGTGTTTCTAGAAGCTGTAAACATCTAAATCTTATTTAAGTTAATTTAATTATCGACTTAATTATTTTAATTAGCCAATTAAATTATTAGTTAGGTAAATTAAATAATTTATTTTAATAACCGATCAAAATATTTAAATGATTATTAAATAAAATTATTAGATAAATATTATTTAGTGCATAAATAAATAATATAATAAAAACCAATAAAAATTAGTCAAATAGACTAATTAAATTAAAACTTGGTTAATAAGTCAGATGTCTAAATAAGTCAAGTGATGCAGCAGTAACCAATTAGAGCTTGTCAAGTGGACCAATTGAATTACATCTGTTGGCAAGGGGACCTCCTCAAATGCCTCCCTCCATATATGGGAACATACAGAGACTCGTAGAAAAAAAGATAGAAAAAAATCGAACTCAAGACTACAAAAGTTCTCTCTCAAATCCAAAAAATCAAAGTTCTACATCAATTTAAGATCAAGTCTCCACGACCCTTGAATCGTCAAACATTCGCTCTACATCAATTCAACATAAAATCTTTTGGCCGTTGAATCATGTTCACGATCAAGTCTTTCGATCCTTGAATGGACGCTGCCAACAAAGAGAAGAATCAGAGAATAATCTTTATTATAATAAAAGATTTCACTAGAGATTGTATCCACTACATCACAAATATAATTTGTATTTTGTAATTTTTTACTTCTTAATTTCATTGAACAAATTTTACGTCTACAAAAGCTAACAAGGAAGATTGAAAATTATATGACGGCCAAGATCGAATGAGAGATGAGACTATGCGATGCATGGTGTAAATGGGGATGTGATTTTTTTTTATTTTTAAGTGTTTTTGCCAATAAATTAATTAAGTAATGGAATTAATTTAATTAAAATTATTCAGATTTACTTACTTTTGACAAAAAAAAATACAGTAAAAAGATAAATTTTCTTTTTTTTTTTCTTTTTGAATTTTGAGTTTTGAGTGTTTCGTATGAATTTACTTTGGCATTTAAAAATTTTTAATAAAGTTTATATTAGGATATTTTTATCTTTTCCAATTTAAAGGAAAATTTCATAAAAAAATAACGGAAGTGGTAAAGTATTTTACGGGATAAATATTTAAGGATGTAATCATATATTTTGAAAAAAATAGGTACTAATTAATATATTTAAGTATTATATAAAGATATAATAGTAATTTTTCCTTTCAAAAATATAATAGTAATTTTTTCTAATTAATATTGTTGCACAAAATTCAATGATTTTTATATTTTTTTTCATTTTGACATTGCACTTTGGAATATTTACCCTAATTATAAATTAAAATCATTTGTAAAATCATCAAATCCGGTAATAAAAGAACATGATTTGAAGATTGGTTGTAGTATTAGCAGCATGAAACATAGGATTGTAACATATTTTTACCTCCAATTATAATTTAAAATTGTAGTATAAACGAACGGCTATGAAAAGAAGTACTAAACCAACGGCTTCTTGTAAAATACTCATCTAATAGCACAAAATGAAAAGAAATTTAACTGACTCCAATATCTCAATACCATTGGACAATAGAGAAAAACATTCCTCTTAATCATTAAAAAAAATTGTGTACATCATCCAATCAATGGTAGATTCAAGGGACTAAAGAGTATAAAATGTAACCGTATTAAACAATATTCAAATATTTATAATTATAGATATTTACTATTTAACCTTTTTGCACGAAAGAAATATGTAGTTTAACTAACTACAGAATCATTAATTTTACTAAACAGCAGGGACGTAATAATAATTTTGGTGATAATCCGGGGACGTATGGATAGGGAGGTTATAATGCGCTCTAACCGTCTACGTACTCACAGACTAACAAAACCCTCTCTGTGGTATGGATAGGGAGGGAGCCGGCAAACAGTACTAAAACCTCTCAAACGGTCTCTTGCCCAATAATCCAACACTCAAATGGCTTTCGCAGTCTCCGCCTTCTCTACTCCACACTCACTTTCCACTCCCAATTCTCTTAGAATTGCATCTCATACTCTTTCCCTTCCCATAAAAAACCTTCATTTCCAATCCCATGGGTTTCCTAATTCTTTCAACCGCCTGAAATTAAAGAAAAACAATTCGTTTCTCTATCGAATTGGAAAATTAAGGTCAGCTGAGGAGGAAAGTCAAATCCCAGAAGTAGAACAACAACAAGAAGAAGGAGCTGAACAACAAACAGTTTCTGTCCCTGTCTCTCCTTCGGACACTCTTACCATGTTCTTTCAGGTACTGTTGTGTTTTTTTTTTTGTTCTCTTGAAATTATTGCTATTATTTATAATTATCAAGTTCTTTTAAAGATTTCTTGAACTCAATTCAACAATGCTATAGTGAAGAGACTACTTGAATCAATTGCAGTTGTTAGTTTTTGAATTCATAGGGAATATTGAAATGTCCGTGGTACTGATTATGTTGCTCTTTTTGCGTTTTGAAGGCTGAGGGAGTATTGAATGAATCTGCTGTTCCTACAGTCACCAAGGCCTTGGAGGTACGAAAATGCCATCCACCTTTTGTTTCTTTTGTTTTGAATTAAGATAGAAAAGTTTTCTTTGGATTTGGTGAGAGGCTTGTTGCAGATTTTTACAATGTGTGTTCACGTGGATTTATCTCTTCCTATAATGGAGACTCTCCTCTCTATAATGAGGATAATAAAAATTCAATTTCTTCCCAACTAGTGTTATGATTTGCAATAAGTTTTCAGAATGAGGATAGAATTGCTCTCTTGGATTTTACCTGGAACCTAGTAGACCTATGATAAATATCAAAACGTAATTTGGTAAACTAAGTTATGTTTCTAAAGCTTATGTAATTCATCCAAAACATTAAGCATGTGTAATGAGATAGACTACCTATTTTCCAATTGTTGGAAAAGAATCCTAAATTGATGGAGGTGGTATAGCTTTTGCATTCATTATATACCTGCACACTGAGACTAGAAAATGTCAGGGATGCAGGACAAATGATGAAATGATTAGTAAATATATTCCCCTCGCCTGAATTTTTCACAACAATCAATAGGTTTTGGACATTAAATGCAGCAATTTCATGCTGGCATTTCTAAAAATTACTGACTTCCAAAGGACATGACCTATAAGTTAATATAAATGATAACATCAATGTGTTGTTTGAAGCTTGAACTTTCTAGTGAATCATTACAGGACATCTGTTTAGGTGATGGAATCTATGTAATTTTTTGGTTGGTTCTACATCTCATATCTGCTCTTTGGTGATGATTTGGTGATCAATTAAAGTCTGCTTGAGATGTGATAACTGTAATGTTGAGAGAACACTTTTGTGCTGCTTACATGCTTACTGATTAATTGGCCTCTTTTAATTGTTGAGTGATGTGTTATTTCTTATATAGGCGACCGATGGTATTACAGATTTGAAGGTTCAAGTTGAAGAGGGTCTTGCAAGTGTTCAGGTGGGTACAAATTGCTTCTTCCTTCTCATATCTTATGGTAACACTTTCACTGCAGTTTAGTTTAGCATAATATTTATATATTTAGATCAGTCTGGAACTTTCAGGGAATGTAATATATGCCAAATGTTTGTATGAGTAATTGATTTTATTTTTGATTGGCCTTGCTTACATGTAATTTGTTAAATCAGTCATTTAAGACTTGTTTGGTTCCGATTTAGATATTGAATTACTATTCTACGGAATAGCAAATTTATAATCTTAAGTCTTGGTTGAAGTTTTATGTGATACACATTTTTTCAAATTTATGAAGCACACAATTTTTTGACAGTTAAGAATAGTTTTTGGTCTTGGTAGTTTGTTTTATTTTATCTCTAAAGTCAATCGAGATTTTCTTATTGCGAATATTCTGCTACAAAAATGTACAAATTAGTACTCCCTCTGTTCCACTCAAACTGTCGGTTTTTAAGGTTTCTTTTGTTCCACTTAATTGTCATTTTTTAAAATTCAAGAAAAAATTTATTATATTTTCACTTTTTTACCCTTATCTATTGAATCCCACTATAATTATAGATTATAGTGTTAGAAAATTAGTAAAAAGGGGTTGAGGTAATTTGAAAAGTAAATTTTGTAGAATCAAGATAAACTAGTCATTTTTTGGGTCTGTGTGAAAATCTAAAAGTTGACAGTTTAAATGGAATGGATGGAGTACTTTATTTTAGTCTCTCTACAGTTAGTTTAGAGTTATGAACAATAAATCGGGCTGCATATAATCGCCTTTTTTCTGTTTTTCCAATTTTTCAGTTAACAAAACAAACTACTGTGCAAGCTACTGGAGTGGCTTCTGGTTTGGTAGAGCTCATACAAGGTGCGGGTTTCAAGTTACAGACTTTGAACTTGAGTTTTTTAGATGAGGAAGATGTCCTTGTTTAAACCATGCAATTTTTTAAGCTAGGAATGAGAGAACAATTTGTAGTTCCTATATTCTATTCTCTCAAAATTCCATGCATGCATATTCTTGGAAGTAAAATATAAACTATCAATTGGCATTTCTGTAGGCTGTCTAAATGATCTTTGATCGATGAATTCTGTTTTTAAGGTTGTCTGGTGTAGTAATAATTTTATGCTCTGTATAATTTTTTGTTCTACGAATTCAGTGAACAACAAGGCTATTTATTGATGCACAGGTATTTTAGTTGCAGTAATAAAATAATCTCATTTGAGTTGAAAATTTTTCAGAGCGCAGTTTTCAGCTTAATTTGAAAAACTTTTCGAACTACAATATTTAGGTAATTTCAGCAACAGCTTTTGAGGTAGCTTTTGGCGTTTTGAATATTGTAGTGTTTGGTTATGTAATTTTTAGAATTTTTATATTTTTTTAGTATGGAGATAGAGATTCGAATCTGAATCTATTATCATATCGCACTTGCATTTGCTACTAAGTTATACTTTGCTGTGCAAATAATTTTTAGAATTTGAAGAAACTCTTTATCAAATGATACATAGTAAGCTTTTTGACATTGAATAGTAGCTATAAGACAGTTTAATATAAACCTTTAATATTTTTTTCTCTTCTTTTATTTTATATTAAACAAGATTTCCAAATTATCTAAAAATATAAAATTCATGTAGAATTAGTAAAGTTTAACTTAAAAATGTTAAATTTTTATTTTTAATTTTTAAAACATAAAATCAACATTTTCATATATAGAAAATAAACAATTCTATAGAACTATATTCAATCAAATTATAATAAATAAAAACTAGTCCATGCCTTTTAAGCCTTTATCTCAAAATTAAATAACTTACCTTTGAATACCAAAATCAAAATACCAAAAGAAAAAAAAATCAATTCCCAAAACAAAAATAAGAAATCTTATAATTTCAAAATAAAAAGGAAAAAAAACAACTAATACAAAAAAAGCAAACCTGAAACCAATCCCAGCAATTAGAGCCACAGAGAAGTAAACATCAGAAAGCAAAGTCAGTCTGTTGTATGGAACATTAACAATGTTCTCATGAACTTCAACTTGTCCAAACTCTCCTCTATAAAACCCAACCATATATGTTCTGTTGTTCTCTTCTCCTCTCATGAATCTCCAATTCTCACAAGCAAATCCTCCATTACTCACATAAACACTCACATTTCTTGGAAAAAGCCCTGTTACATCTTCATCCACAACATTGAACTTTCTCAATATCCAGCTAATATTATACTTACGAAGAGGAGAAGGTAAGACAAGGAATCTAATCGGTGGCGGCGGTGGACGTGGCCGCAAAGGCAGTGGCGTCGGTGATGAAACGCTGGATCTTCTGGTTTGGCACTTCTCTAGTTCTATCTGCAAAGAAGCAATTTCTTCTCTGGATAATTCAACTTCTTCTTCAAAGATATTTAGAGTTTTATTTAGTATTTCGAAGTTGATTAAAGACTCGCCAACTGAAATTATGTCACCGCGATTCTAAATCGAAGTGATTTCCGGTTTGATTCCATATTTGGACCAGCAAAACAGATCGTTTAATCTGTAATAGTTTACACCAAATGATGGATCGACGATTGCTGCTGTGTTGGGATAACAGTAGCCTTCGCGATTAACGATTAAGCGAAAATTGCAGAGTTCTACTGCTAAATTGTTGAATGCGAGTCCACTGATCTCAACTCCAAAGATCTCAACGGCGGCGCATTCAAGGTCAGGTTCGATAGTGGCTAAGTATTCCAGTCTGTCGGTTTAATTACAGAGGAGGATGCGGCGGGGTCGACTAGCTCAAACGTGTCTATTTTCACCCTATCGAAGCAACGAAGGAAAATTGTATTAGAGTCCAACTTATAGTAAACTGCCATTTTATTTGTTGAGAATTTTGGAGTAGAATGAGAGGAAGAAGTTGCATCGGAGAAGAGTGCAACGGTGGAAGATCTTGGCGAGTGCATTACTGGTCGAGTTATACCGGTTCTGTAATTTGCATTTAAAAATTTTAAAAGTCAAAGTCAACGAGATAGAGCTTAGGACATCAGCAGCAGCAGATAGCCGCTTTATACCCAACAACTAAGAGCTGACAGCTTTTAACGCCCGTATCGTACTCAGACTATGCTCAATTCAGGCCGAGTATGCATCCTCGGAAATTATTAGCATAATAAAAAATAGATATTATACATCACAATATATATATATATAAAGAAACATTTTACATTTTAACCATAACCGCGATTAAAATTTTACCAAATGCCAAAATTCAACTATTGCTGTGAGACATTAGTTATCTTCAACTGCAACTAGTTATCTGCAAGTATGACCAACTAAACCTTTTTTCTTAATTACCCACCTTCCCAAAATTTGTGTATATAAAAAATTAAGAATTCAAATACCAATATTTTGATTACCAATGGTAGCCGAAGAATTTATATTCATTTTGATTTTGGTCAATTTTATAATTAATATTTTTTTATGAATATAATATCTTCGGTAAAAAAAAAAGAAAAAAGTTAATGTTTCTAATCATCACCGCATTAGGATTAACAATGGTAAGAGTTCAAATCCTGATATTTTCGAATGATTTAACAGAAAATGCTTTGGCATACTTATCATCGTCAGGAAACTGATACTTGATTCATCAAATATCATCTAGCTCGCTATATCTATATTTGAGGAATGCGCACTAAGCCTACGGTGTGGACGGCTTGAATCATCATTGTGGAGCTGATGATTACGGCGGTGACGGTGAAATGGTTGGTAAATATAGGGAATGAAACCAATGAGATCCCCTTCGCCTGGATTAACGTTCACATGAATTAACATTGAACAAGGCTGTTCAGAGTTTTCATATGTCAAATAGCATGCGATCAGTCAACTAATTTAAAATATAAAATTCATGTAAAATTAATAAAGTTTAATTTAAGTATGTCAAGCTATTAATTCTTTTTAAAATAAAATCAACATATTTATATTAAATAAAACATCATTCCAATATAGCCTTTGAACACAAAAAATCAGAATAACAAAATTAAAAAAATTCAAATTCCAAAACAAAATCACAATGAAAAACAAAAAATCTCAAATCTCAGAAAAAAATGCTAATACAAAAAGGCAAACCTGAAACCAATCCCGGCAATAAGAGCAACAAAGAAGTAGACATCAGAAAGCAAAGTGACTCCTCTGTTATATGGAACATTAACAACATTCTCATAAAATTCAACTTGTCCAAACTCTCCTTCATAAAATCCAACCATATATGTTCTGTTGTTCTCTTCTCCTCTCATGAATCTCCAATTCTCACCATCAAATCCTCCATCACTCACATAAACACTTACATTTCTTGGGAACAGCCCCGTTACATCTTCATCCACAACATTGAACTTCCTCAATATCCAACTAACGTTAAACTGGCTAGGAACAGGAGAAGATAAGACATGGAATCTAATCGGTGGCGGCGGCGGAAGTGGCTGCCGTGGTGGTGGTGGTAAAACCCTGGACTTTCCGGTTTGGCGACTCTCTAGTTCTATTTTCAAAGAAGCAATTTCTTCTTTGCATAATTCGAGTTCTTGTTCAAAAATTTTTAGGGTTCTGTATTGTATTTCAAAATTGATTAAAGGCTCACCACCTGAAATTATATCACCGCGATTCCAAATCGAAGTGATTTCCTGCTTGATTCCATAGTTAGACCAGCAAAACAGATCGTTCAGTTTGTAATAGTTTACACCAAATGATGGATCGACGATTGCTCCTGTGTTGAGATAACAGTAACCCTCGCGATTAACGATTAAGCGAAAGTTGCAGAGTTCTGCTGCTAAATTGTTGAATGCGAGTCCACTGATCTCGACTCCGAGAATCTCAACGGAGTCGTATTCGAGGTCGGGTCCGACAGTGGTTAGGTATTTCCAGTCTGTCGTTTTGATTACAGAGGAGGATGCGGCGGCGGCCGCAGCGGCTAGCTCGTATATGTCTATTTTGACTTTATCAGAGCAGCGAAGGAAAATGGCATCAGATTCCAATTTATAAACTGCCCCTTTAGTTTTTGAGATTTTTTTAGTAGAATGAAAGGAAGAAGTCGAACGAGGAGAAGATAATGCGGGGGTGGAAGATCTCTGCGAGTCCATTCCTGGGTCTGGTAGAGCTATTGTGGTTCTGCTACTTGCATTTTAAAAATTCAAAAAGTCAAAAGTCAATGATACAGAGCTTCAAAATTATTTATATATATATAAATAATTATTACCAGAGAGAGAGACTGGGAGACTTCTATATAATATATATTTATATAGAGAGAGAGAGAGAGAGTATAGGAGAAGAGAAAATCGAAAGTAAAATTATTACCAGATTCAATATGCACTTGCGACTAGCGTATGCTTTTCTATGCTCTGCATAATATTAGGAGATTCTAAAACATACCATACATTATTGGGTTTATCTAATCTCCAAACTATTAGGTTTTCTTTTTCTTTTTAGAATATCTCCAAACCGGTAGTTAGAAATGCAAATACCGTTAGTTTGTAATAGTTCGTTAAAACAAACATTCAACAGTAGTTAAGAATTCAATCTTATAATTAATATAGTGGTAAAAAAAAAAAAGAAAGTGAATGTTTCTAATTATCCCACAGCAAGATGACTGATGGTAAGAGTTCAAATCCTCTAATTTGTTTTTAAGGTGATTGACTGCCTTCTAATTTAATTTAACAGCTCATGGATGGTCAGAAAAAATAATTGAACACATCAGAAGTAATACTGAATGCCTTAAAATATCCTCTTTGCTTTAACTACAAGGAGGAAGCACTTCTTGTGAGCGTTATATAAATTCATTCATACATCAAAATAATTAAGATATTTCTGACGATTTCAAAAAATTATAATTTACAAAATACTTGATGAATAGATTTAAATTTTATCAAGAAGAACGTGTTTTTCATCTAAACGGAATAGCTCAGTTGCAAAATTTATTTCTAGAGTTTACACCGTGACATAGATTATGGATTCAATCATCCACGATGCAAATTCTTTCTCCCTCTCATCAATCCGTTTGTCTCTGAGATATTTAGGTCAAATAGTTAATCATGGGGTTAGATCATGAGTCTAGACAGCTCGTGAAGTATTTAAAAAAAAAAAAAAGAGGGACATGTTTGGTAGGTCAGCCATGGATGTAGATGTGATGTTGAATGATGATTTGGATCCAGTGAATGTTGCCTAACCCCCACCCCATACCATGGCATGGCTTCAACAGTGAGATTGGGTCTAGTGGGTTGCCATTCTTCAACGTCAATAAAAGGTCTATAAACTTTATGCATTTTGTTTAGGAATAAAGACTAATTTTAGTCCCTTAGCAGAATTAAAAATGTCAGATTTAACCTTTAAGATAATTTTAACTCTTAAATTTTTATAAAATAATTAAAAAAATGTCACAATTAGACTCAATTACCTTAAATCTTTATGGACCTAAATCTATAGGTCTAAAGCAAGAGTTCCTCCATTGATGGAGAGGTGCTTTGTTTCTATGTCAGCAATCGAATTAAGAAGGTTGAAATGTTAATTTCTTAACTCTTCTTCTCCCTTGGAAAAACGGGGATGGAGATTACTTGAGAGAGATTGAGAAGAAAAAAGCAAAGAATATGTATAACTTGTGTGGTTATAGAACTCTTGGGGTGAGAGAAGGAGAGAGAAAAAAAATATACTATGACTATTTACCATTAGGGGTACCAAGTGAAAATTTAAGATCCCTCTCTAAAAATTCTGAAAAGAAAAAAAAAATTGTAAGATTGTTGGATTCTTTTAATGTGGAACAAAATAGCATCATTACCACAATCAACCAAAAAGTGGAGCCCAAGAATTATGGGGCCCATCTTTATCTCTAATTTTACAAGAAATGGATGAAAGGTCCTCTCTAGGCATGGCATCACATTCTCATGAAAGCTTTAAATTCTATTCCTGCATAATAGGATGCAATCATGCTATGGATATTTGTTTGCATTCAACATGTGTAAATAAGTGGGCCACTCCTTTTTTAAGTGGGCCCAAATCTTTACTTCTATCACTTTGTTATAATAAACTTATCATTATTCATAAAATATTTTTTTGTCTTTAAAAAAAAGAAAAATAATTTTCTTTTAAATTATTTAATTGTGACATTTCATCCACTAAAGCAATTTAACAAAAAAAAAGCACCAAAGTTATTCATTAATTCGAATTTTAAATTAACAAATTTTTTGAAATTCATATTTATAAATATGTCCAAAAAAGTAAATACAGAAATAAACATCAAAGTCTGAACTGTGTTGCAGGCAGTATGAGTGAGTTGTGCCAAGTTATTATTTCATGGAAGCAAGGATTGTGTCTGTCTGTGCACATTTATAGCTTGTTGATTAGACAAAATTAAATAATTCTTATATACTGTTTCTGTTGAATGGTTGCTTGCAAGATAAAGTTGTCGTCCTTGCGGGAAATTGGGAATCCAAAGAGAAAATATAATAAATCTAAATAGTCACTGCAATTATTATTTTTATTAAGTTGATTCTGACAATGTTTTTTAAAAGATTAAAATTTACGGAAAATGTTAAATCACGAGAAGTCTCGTCATAACACGATGTATTTTATTTTTATAATTATATATATAAATTTTAATTTTAATATTATTTTAATATTTTCATCACCTGACCGTACCAAAAATTCACAAGATATCACAAAATCATCTTATTTTGTATTTATCGATTTAACTTTTTAGAAAGTGTGCTGTTTTACTTTCATTGTATTAGAAAAATAATTTATGAGGAGAAGACTTGAAAAGGTTGTATTTTGTTAATTAATGAATTATTTGGATGGAGATAAAATATACTAAGGATATGAAACAGAGAGTAAAAATGATTTGAAAATTTTCAGATCTTTCATTTGGTTTGTATGAAAAGATTAAAGATAATGTAAAAAAAAATATATATATATATAGTAAAAATATAAATTTCTAATAATATCATTTTCTTTTCTTAAGAAAAGGAAAAATTTATTTTCTTTCCTCATTTATTTTTCTCTTAATCCAAACACAGAGCATAAAATAAGAAAGGAAAATAAATAATGTAATCATGATTTATTTTCATTCCTCCATTTTCCAAACAAAGCATAGGTTAGCAGTAAAACCATTAAATTATTTAGCACTATATTCAAAAAAAGAAAAAAACATTGTTGTTGTTAGGTGAAAACTAAATAGGAATTTAATAGAAAACATGAAAGATAAATGATAGTCTCAAAATATAATATAAACAATAATAAATTATGGAGTTTTTTTTATAAAAGTAATGCTCTCTAAAAAATTATTTCTCACTCTAATGTCATTTCAAAACTATTTACCAATCTAATATTTATCATGTTATGGAGAAAGAGTGTTGTGTTGAAACCACAGCTGAATTTATAGTTTTAATGTAATAAAAATAATAATCCGTACTAATAAACAATTAGTAAAAAGTAGTTATATGAATAAATAATAATTTTTATTTTGTATCAAAACCACCAATTGAATTGGTGGTTCCAAGTATAAATGAAAATTTGAAATTATCAATTTGTCATTTCACTAAAAATACATAATTCATTTGGTGGTTTTAGTACAGTTGTTAAATGTAACCGCTAGTAAAAAAAAAGTACATGAGGAAATAATACTTTTTTTTAAGAGTCCACAGGTTAATTAATAATTTTAATAAAAAAATATTTATTCACTCAATATATTTTTTTATCAAAACTCACATATGATCTAATGGTTTTGATTCACAAGTTAAGTAATAACAACAAAAATTTTCTTACATAGTTAAAAGTTACCAAAAGTAATAAAGTATTTCCAATTGAACTTGTATTATCTTAAAAATGTCTTAATAACTAATACATGAAAAATTAATCATATTAATGACTATCCACAGGTCCTTCTATACCACACCTTGGAGGCCTTCTATTTTGGTATACTGCATCTTCTCTAATACCTTGATATTATTCTCCATACTCAATATTTATATCGACACTTATGCAAGGAGCTTGAACCACCACTACAAAAATAAAGGCAATTACCGACGAATATTTCCATCGGTAAACTTATTATTTTGGTCGATAATTTACATTATTACTCAAATCAAAATCACAAATAAAAACTAGAATCTTTTCCTGAAATATCAAGCGATCTGTACTAACATCTATTCCAATCTCCAATAATCTTAAGATCGACAATGGGAGGGCTTGGGCAGGAGCATTGTTTCTCAGATTTTGTTTAGAGTTTTATAGAGATTAAAAAAAAATACGAGCAATTGAGAAATGGTGCAAATCGTACCTGAGAAAGGGAGCAAATGGCGTTTGGACCACAACTCAGCGGCGCTGATAGCAAATCTCCTTGCCGGCAGTCGTACCTTTATGCCATTAACTTGGTTTGCCAAAGACAAAGAATTAGGACAACAGCAAACATAGGAGAAAAGAAAACGAAATAAACTTTGCTGCAATTTTTTGGGCTTAAAATTCCCTAGAATTTATCGACGCAAATTTGTTGGTAACATGACACAAATTTTGTCGGTAATATAATTAACAAAAAAAAATTCTACAAATATTTACCCACCAATTTCGTCGGTAATCCGTAGCTAAGTTCTCCAGCCATTTATACACGAGCCATTTACCGACCAAGTCTTATTGATCGATAATTACCGACGCATTAGAGACCAAATATGGTCGCTATATTTTTATAATATTTTCTAAAATTATACAATTTATTTTGGTTGTTGTTGTCGGTAATCCGTCGGTACATACCAACATATCAAATTTCTTCGGTAATTTGCGTCAGTATTTATCGATTTTTTTGCAGTGCACATTCATAGATGGTTATTGTGGGTTAGAAAATGTCAGGTGAGTTTGTTGATTAGGTACAATCATCATCTTAAAGAAATTATTAAATAAGTGTTTAGCATGAGATGTAGATCCATCACATGTATCGAAAGACGTCGTAAAAGCATTAAAAACAAGTACTGTAAATTGAAATGGTATTGTATCTTCTATTTCAAAGAAAGAAGTATGGATTTCTTGGGTTGCCATTATCGAAGTGTAATGAATGTTCAATGGTATTTCTAACATTGTAGATAGTACACTCCACTTAGCTTATGGTATAGAAGATGATGTACCGGGCAGATTAGCGCGATAACATTCATAATAGTTATATTTCATAGGGGGAGGGACTTGAGGTACATCGTCTACTAATGGGACTTCAACTGAAATACATCTAGATGTCATTTCACATCTCCTTCGCCTCTATAGTTTTTTCGATGTTTGAATACGAGAGAACTCTGTAGATGGAGGGACAAATTGAAGCATAGGATGAGATTTGGTATGAATTATTTCATTCATTGCACCAAATAGGTTAAATGGTCTTTGACGGAATAAAAGACTTCTACATGTTGGTGATGTTGAACTATGATACATATGTTGGAGCCCAAATGCCAATTTCTTCGTGCAAAAAAAATTAACAAGGCATTATTTACTTAGAAATTAAATTAAAAATTCTACTAAAACTAAAAAGATAAAATATAAAAAGTTATTTACCTTTACCAACACTTTTTTTATGGGATTTCTTCCTTCTTTCTGTGAAATATGCTTCAACTATTGTGCTTGAACGAGTTTTAAGTGATGCTAAGTGTTGTGGTACTGTGAGTGTTGTGATATTATGAACTTTTTTTTAATAAGAAAAGTTGAGTAGAGTGAATAAGAGATAGGTAGTAGCTATACGGAATCGATTCTCTGATTCCCCGCACCCTTTCAATGACATTAAATCTTTTGTGTTATGGTTTGACTTAGGGCTGTGGATGGTTTATAGGGGATTCGAATTGAATTGCAGAATCGATCCGAATTGAATTGAAACTGAAAAAGAATCATTTTTTAGAATCGAAACCAGAACTGGAGCTAAAAAGGTTTATGTCTTGATTCTAATTTTGGTTTTTACTAAGAATCTAACCGGAATCGAATTAGAACCGCACTGGACTCAAACTTAATCAGAACCAAACCGAAGAACCTATTAATAAATACATAATTTTGATTTTTTGATATATTATTTAATATAAAACTTTTGACTTTAGAAAATTTTTTATTTATTATATTGAGAATCATATTATTATTTACTAATAAATATTAAGATGATGTGAAATTCTAAGTGTAATTGATTGAGTTACACTTCATTAATTATTAATTAACAATGAATTTAATATTTAGGAAGAAAACTTAAATTTAACTTAATTTTCAATTTAAACATGTATTTTTTCCTATATAAGCTTTTCTATATTATGACTTACAAATTACTAAACCTATATATATAACTAGTATGTACAACTGTGTAGATTTATTATATATATATATATATATATATATATAATTATAATTAATTAATCATATAAATATATTAGTATTTTGAGAGTATTTTAATTGTAGCTTTTTAGTCATTGTTTTAGTTTGTATTATTTCATAATTCTATAATTACAACTATTTCTAAAAATTAATTAATATTTTAATAGCATTATAATTTATAATATTTCTAAAAACATGTATACTTTATATTATATAACAACCAATTCAAATAATATAGTAATTATTATCTTTATAATAACTAATAATTAATAATAGTATAGTTATTGATAATTATAATTAATAACTACATTTAACAATTAAAACTACATAGTATTTGAACTTAAATTTAATATTATAATCATTTAAATTTAAAGAAATATGGTATCAACATGAAAAATCATATATAATTTTCAATAGGGGAACATGAACCATAATCAAAGAACACAATCAAAGAATCGAAGAATTGAACCGAAATATGGTTCGATTTCGATTTCGGTTCGTAAGTCATTTAGTTCTGATTCTAGTTTCAAATTTAATAATAATCGAACTATGGTTCTGGTTCCAGTTCTTGTCGAGAGCCGAATCAGAACCGAAACTGCACAACCTTAGTTTGTCCAAATAAGAGAACTGACACCAATATATTGACTAGTAATGTCAATGCAAATGTATTGCACTAAAACCACTAGATCATATGTATGTTTTGATGAAAAAATATATTAAGTGAACAATTATCTTTTTATTAAAACCGCTGATTAATCTAGTACACTATTGACAAAACACTATACTTTTTATTGATTAGTGATCATATTTAATAACTGCACTAAAACCACCAAACGAATTGTGTGTTTTAGTGAAAAAGCAAATTGACAACTTTAAATTTTCATTTTATATTGAAACTACCAATTGAATTAGTGGTCTTAATACAAAATAAAAATTATTATTTATTCATACAGTACTTTTTGCTACGTATTTGTTGATACGTATTACTTTTTCTTTTGCACTGAAATCACCAATTGAGTTGGAATTTTAGTACAACATTCTTTCTTCATATCACAACAAACATTAGATTGATAATAATTTTCAAATGATATTAAATTAAAAAATAATTTTTTAGAGAGGATTATTTTTATCAAAAATCTTAGAAGATGATTATAAGAGTATCGCGAATATAAAAAAAACATTAACCCTCTCTCATCGGGGACTTGGGACTTGTATACATAGCTGAGATGTGGTTATTTACATGAGAGATTTGGGGGGAGAGGCATCAGGGGCATTTATGACCGATAAATCCATGAAATGTAGAATAAATGTAATTATTAATTTGAAATTTAATATTGAATAAATTTATTTTTATATAAGATGGAGCTTATGACCGATAAACCCATGAAAAGGAGACAAATATAATGGGAGTGGAGGGACCTCGTTTAGTTGAGATTCGAAAACATTGCCAACATCTCCAAAACCAAATGCCAGCTGCTGAAATTACACATCTTTTAACGTTTGACATGAACAGTATATAGCACATTTGTCTGAAGAAAAGGTCCTTCAGATGCCCTTTCCGCCTCACCATCGGACATAGTTGCTTTCATTCTTTGATTTTTCAATTTTATGGATACCAATGGAGACGTCGAGATGGTGATGTGACGGTCATGCTCAGCACAGCCGAGTTGATTGTGAAGGTATTGCTGTTTGCAGTGGTTATGGTGGAAGCATTAACCCTGGCAGTGGTGGTAAACCTAGACGGTTTAAAACTTTTAAAATGTTGAACTTAACCTGCCATTAAATCACTAGTTCCAGTCCGGTTACCGTTCCGATCAATTTCAGTGTGGTTCCTATCGCAATTTCTGACAATATATGTATTATTTTTTAGAAAAACATTTGATTCTAATATTACATCTTTCTTTTGGAAAAATTAATGAGTTTTAAAAATATTGATAAATTTTATTTTAAATAAATTTTAAAATGTTCATACTCATATAAAAATAAAATTAATTAATTTTATAAAATAATTAAATTATCATTTTATTTTGTTTAAATATTATTAATTAAATAAATTGTTAGAAAATTTTGAAAAGTACTTCAAACAATGTATATTTAAACCAGATAAATAATTTAAAAGGAAAAATAAGTTATAAATAATATAATTTTAGACTAAATATTTCACTTTTTTTTTTTAACCATTTTACTTTTTAAAATTTTTAACTTTTCAAATAAAATATATATTTTTTAAGAAAAAATCTTAAGTAAAGTATACCATGTATTAAAATATTATTTAGACTTTTAAACACATATAAAATATGCTAAGTGATTGCTATTTGGAAGATAAAAATAGAAAATTTACGGTTCAAACCGGATCAAAATTATCGGAAGATCGACAATTTTTTATCGATTCAAATTTATATTTTAACATTCACGTGAATCTTAACTTACTGTTGAACCGTTTATTCTGATTCAAAATTTTAAATCAATAGTTTCGATTTATCTGTACGATTCGATTTCGATTTAAAATGAACTGATGGTCATGCCTTGGTGGTGTTGCCATAGAGAGGGGTTGGATTAAGGGATGCAAAACGTTGCAGGGAATGGACTTAAAAGACTACTGAACATAAATCGATAATTCAGTAAATATATAAATCAATCGGTAAATACTTTATCAATAAATCGATAATAGAGGTGAGCATTTGTTTTGAGCAATTTGATCAATTCGATTAGGTAAATAAAAATTCAGTTAAAAGTTTGGTAAGAGAAAATTAAATTTTTAGTGATCGGTTAAAAGTTTGATTAAAAATTAATTTAATTGAATTAATTAAATTAATCTACTTAATTAAGTAGATAATAGAATTAAAAATAAAAAATATTTCAATTTCAATTTTTATTTTTATTAAATAGTAATTAATAATTTAGTTAATTTTTATTTAGATAAAGTCAACTCATTATAAATTTTAATTAAATTCGGTCGATTAATTAAGTTATCATATTTTTTAATTTCAGTTCGACTAATAATCAAAATTTATTCATTAAATTCAATTAAATAAAAAAATTACAATTAATTTATTACAGTTAAAAATATTATTCACGTTAATCGGATTGGCAGAATGCTTCTCCGCAGCAATAAATGAAAATTCGATGAGTGGATAATCACACCGACTAATTTTTCTTTTTTATCACCTAACGGTTCAATAAAAAAAGAGAAATGGCGCGAGATCAGCACTAGGGACTATGATGCAAACCAAATGAATAATTAGGGATCAGTACTGAAATTAATAATAAATTCAAGGACTAACTTTTTTTGGAATAAAACCAAGAAAAATAGATGTTTCTAGACCAACACCCAACCCAATGAATCCGGCACGATCGATTATATTGACTTTTATCTATGACAAGACATGTGAAGTCACGTGTAATATATACGCACCGGCACCGCTTTTATTTTATATTCTAGGCTTAGGTAGAACTGGAAAACTATCTGTGAGTTGTTCAAATAGATCGAATTTCACTTGTTAAATTTATAAAATTTAATATTGTAAATTAACAATGTATATTCTTATATACAAAAATTTGTAAACAAAAAATACATTAATATTGTAAAAATAATTATTTTTTATGAGATTTATTAAAAATAAAAATTAATTAAACATAAAATGAAATGTTTAGCATATAAAATAAATAAACATACATATCTCTGTGTCTAGTAGGAAGCTAGGGCTAGCACCACATGCTCTAATTATATAGTCATGTGGAGTTCAATGGCCAAACTCACCAAACCAAATTGATAAACTAAACAAATGAAAGTATCAAAAACATGAAGTTGCAGCTACCTAAGCTTCGTTTCCAAGTATTAAATAAATAAACAAAAGAGATCTCGTTTACCGGTTAATAAAAATATATACGATCGATACAGAGATTACAGAGAGTGAGCAGTGAAAATGGATAGATAAAACTATACAGCCAATTAATTATTGAAGACACTGTCGTTTGGTCAGTCTTTGGTCTGCTACCCAGAAGTGATGTCTCAGTGATCAGTCATAGCTGGCGTTCACATTTAATGGAACCAACCCCACACTCTCTCTTCTTCTAAAATCTATCCTATCCATCTGTTATTCTCTTTCGTCAAATTTATCTATTTATACCCTGTTCTTGATTGCTTCTACTTGAACCGCCACTTTCTAGTTTCAACTCTTTGCTTCTCATCACCCACAATGGCTTCCAAAAGTGTGTTCTGTCTGGTGGCTGCTTGTCTCTCTGTTACTGCTTCAATGGTATGGCTATGTCCTCCTCATCAATGTTAATTACTGCTTTTTTCTCTGTCATTGAATTTATGTTAATGGGGTTTCTAAATTTTTCTTTTTTGGTTTTCTTTACATTGTAGGCTTCATACCCTAGTGTTGATGAGTTCAAGGAAGAGGTGATTTTTTTTATTACTTAATGACCGTTCTTGCAAATTATTTTTCTGGTTAGTATACTGTGATTTGTGAATGGTAGTTTGATCTCTAAATAAGACTGCATTATAATATTGATTACAGGCTTTTTATTCCAGAGTAGTAGTAGCTCCAACACCAGCCCCTGCACCGCCAGTGGTCAAGCCACCCATCACTAATCCACCAGTGGTGAAGCCTAGTCCTCCAGTAGTCAAGCCACCAGTAGTGGTCAAGCCACCAACTCCTACCACACCGGTCGTCAAGCCACCAACTCCTACCTCACCAGTGGTAAAGCCACCAGTTTCTTCTCCACCAGTGGTTAAGCCACCAACTCCTACCCCACCAGTCGTCAAGCCACCAGTTGCTACCCCGCCAGTGACCAAACCCCCCACTCCTTCACCACCAGTTACCAAGCCACCAAGTAGTCCTGCACCACCAGTAGCCAAGCCACCTACCACTCCAGCACCACCAGCATATAAGCCACCGGTGACGCCACCATCTGGTTCACCAATGCCACCTCCAGTTAGAACAAGAGCAGGTAACGCATAGAAATTGAAGTTTAAATGTTTTTTTTGGTCCACATCATGAAAAAGTTTAAATTTTTCTTATTTTATACATTGCGAGTGAAAATGGGTGTTGAAGGTTAATTCTGTTGGTTGCAGATTGTATCCCACTATGTGCAGAAAGATGCAAAAAACATTCAAGGAAAAACGTCTGTGAAAGAACTTGCATGACTTGCTGCGACAGGTGCAAATGTGTGCCCCCAGGAACTTACGGTAACAGAGAAAAATGTGGCAAGTGCTACACTAACATGACTACTCGTGGCAACAAACCCAAGTGCCCTTGAAATTTCAAGAAACCAAAACTACTTTCTCTCTTCATATATATTATAGTTATATAGATAAATGAAACATATCTTTCTAATTGTTATTTAAGTTTCAAGTCTCTAATGGAGAAAAAGAAATAAATGCTGTTGTTTCTGTTTCCGGCATTAGATGCAGGTGGTATATTAATTGAGCAATCAGTGTTATAAATATTGTACTGAGGCCAAGTCTGTGCTTAGCTAGCTGTTTCCTTGAGTTTTAAATGCTGATTGCAGATATTAATATATTTTGTTGTTTCAGTAATATATTAATGGATCAGGGTTTCTTGATCATTTGATATTTTCATAAATGAGGACAATGCTCCCTCAAATATTTGAGGATTGAGGTGTTAACATTTCATGTGCACCATAGACTTGGGATTGAGAGCTCTCTCTTCCACTAAGCCAAAATGCTTGGTTAGAAAGCACTTCATCATCTGCGTATTTATTTCCTCTGCAATTACCACCAGAAAGACACTAGCCCAACACTTAATTATTTTTTATTTGGAAAAATTATTTATTTAGTCGTTGGAGTATGATGAAATTATTTACGTAGTTTACTTATTTTGGACAAATATTCATCGCGTTCATGTCATTCATGTCCGTCTCTCTAAATACTCATTTCATAACATTTTCAATGCGTTAAAAACATTTTAAGCTTCTATTATATCATAATCCACTATCCAAAAGGTCGAAAGCATATTCATGGGTTTCATCATCCAAGAAAATTTTGTGCTTATACACATTCCACCTCTTAAATTCCTATATAAAGAGGAAATTAGAAACACAAATAACCATCTCACACAGATCAATTAAAACACATAATTAAAGAGATCATCACCAAGCAAGATCCAATGCTGTTCTTTGCATACATCATTTTGGCTACAGCAGAAGTGGGAACTCTTGGCTTAGCTCCGGCACCTGCTGCTAATGCAACCTCCCTTGCTTCTTCGCCATCTATGGCTGTTGGATTTGTGGGTTTTGCTCTTTCATTTTTGGTGAATTAATTTCTGTGTTGTTGTTGTCTTTTTTTTCCGATAATTAATGAGCTCACGTGTTTGTTAGATTGTTTAATTATGTTAAATTAATAAAATTGTTCTGGCAGTTTGTGATTTTTTTTAATTATTTATATGAGTTTCTGTTATTCTTGATTTCAATTGATATATAATTGTATATAAGGGGAGAAATTTTATGTTGGTGAAATTTCAACATTAACCTTATTACTAATTTTAAGATATTCCTATTCGCTATCACTAAATTAAGATATCAATTTTTTAAAATAATAATAAAACGCCCTCGATGATATTCCATTAGGATTTAGAAGCTATCAGATTCAAACTTCTTAAAGAAAAAGTTAGCTGATGAGTTTTTATGAATAAATGTGTTTGAAATATTTAAGAAAGCTGAGAATTGAAGCAATTTAATATTTACTGAAATGTGAGGTTTTAAACCACCGGTATACTGGAATTTATTATCAAAGATCGACTAATTCCGCTCGAGATTTAATTATAGTTAACGCGCTTCGCCTCATTCCTGTAAATGTGTTTAATGGAGATTGAATTCGAAAATTCTTTCCACGTGTTCAACCCGTAATGCAGACATATTAATATTTAACTTTAATTAGAGCTTTACCTGTTGCCTGTTACCTCCATTATAAGGGTAGAAACACTTGCAAATACAAGAAATTGGGAATAATTTAAAACCTTTATTTGCTCATAGTAAATCCAGAAAATAGAAACATCTCGTTAAGCAACTTAAGATCTGTTATGACAACAGAAGCCAAGGCCCATAAAATAAGATCCATCTTCGGTCTATCAAGCCCAAAACTCTCTATCCAAGTCCCGAGATTTAGTTATGATATTTCAAGAGGAAAGTGCAGCAGATGTCATATTTTTTAAATGTCATGTTTACTTTTTAATTTAAATTTTTATAATTTTAAATTTATGTTTACTTTGTGCCTTTTTTTTATTTTGTTATGCGTTAGAAAATCAGAGTTTTAATTTCATTTTTTATTTTATTTATTAATATTTTAATTATTTAGTGTTTACTTTTGTATTAATTTCCTAATTTAATGCTCATTTTCTTTTTTTTTTAATTTTTTTCTTTGTTGCTATGTTTTTTTTAGCCAAATTTCTTTTTCTTTTTTCGTTTCTTCACTTTCTGCCAACATTCTTGTTTTTAATATCTATTCTTCTATTTTTCATTTCTTCATTTTCAGTAAGCTTTCGTCTTTTATTTTTTATTTTTATTCTGTAATTTTATTTTTATATAAGCGTATCAATAATTTAATTTTGGTCGGAAAACTGTTACCACTAGGGATGTTATTTATGCTTTATGAAGACAAAGTATGACTTTTGATTCTGTTATATACATATACACACACCGTATTTATAAATACAATATATATATATATATATATACACACACATTATATTTACTGATACAGTATATATATATACAATATATTTACTTGATTTGATTTAATGTGTTAATTAGCATATATATATATATTTATTCTGTATTTAATTGATTTTACAGTATTTATTGATATAGTATATACATTCCATATATTTTATTTATTATCATTATTATCATCTTTGCCGGTCATCATTCTCATTGTTGAATCACATAAGATGTATAGAAATTTGTTTTTCTATATTTCGTGTTTCTTTATTTTCATTTTTTTAGAATTTCCTTTTCTTAAATTTTTTCTTTATTTCAGCATTTTCTTTTTCTCTCATATTTTTTAGTATTTTCTTTTTTTCAACATCACGTTATTTGATGCTATTTTGGGTATTTTTATTTTTTATTTGACCAAATGTATTAATTTTTCAATTTTTACTCTTTTATGATATTCATTAAAAACAAAAACTTGAATATAACATTTGTCCAATGATCCTAAGAAAAAATACAAAAATATTCCTTAAACTTGAAAATGGTCTGTTTAAAACTAAATAATATAATAGAACGCAATGTCAGACTCTACCAAAATGATAAACATAAAAATGCTGGGCTAAATGATGGATGCGGATTCATTTTTTTATTTATAAAACATTTGATTTTTGAAGTTAGACCATGAAAATGAATTTTTCATTATTTACAAAAAAAAATAAATAAATAAATTTTACACCTCCGTTCTCCTCACTCTTTCTTTCTCTCAGAACCTAAATTAAAACTTTTCTTTTTTCTTCCATGGGCAGCCACTGGTAAGAGCCCCTCTTCTTTTTTGTTTATTTTATTTTTTTTTTTACAAATAATTTTCAAATTTGTTTATAGATCTGAATTATTATCGTCCAAATATTAAAATTTATTATTGTGCATATTTAAAATTTTATTCTCATATCTACTTTTCGCTATTATCATTATGGTGATTTTATCTAGCGTTTTTTTTTATTTGAATAATTATGCAAAAAAATGCAGATTTCTTCTTCCGTAGAAGGAAGAAATTTGAAGACATTCAAATTGGACTTGTAGAAAGATCATGGAGTCAAACAGTGGCCATGAATAGCCATCAAGTGGAGTAAGCGATCGTCTATGGTACAAATATTATGTTCTGTCAATTCAATTAGATACTTCAAATTAAGATTTTATTTTTTTCAATATAAGTGGTTTATTATTAGACTCTATGCACAAAAATATATAAATATATTGATTGTATCCTATATCCGTATATAGTTTCAATTAATAAAATTTTTAATTTGATTTTTTTAAAAAATAAGAAGAATATACTTTTGCAATTAAAAAAACTCAATACAATATATAAAAGTTAGCATGTGGGCTTATTTTTACCCGAAAGGTAAATATTTTCTTTCAAAAAATCATCTCTAAACATAAGATTTTTAGTTTTTTATTTTTATATTTCTTACTCATATGAAAATATTATAATATACTCATAGTATATTTTTTATTAATAAATTATCAATTTTCTTTAAAGAAACATTAGTTTATGAGTTATTCAGAATAAATCATACTCGTCGTTACATTATTTATTAATGAATTATCAATTTTTTTTAAAAAGTGTGTTTTTTTTAATAGTTGCACGAGGTATTTAGATACGTGTCTGTTTAATCGATCACAAATTTAACTAATTTTTGCTCACGGTTGGAGACAAAATGGCTGACTGCGAGAGAGATTTTGTGTTGCAGAGGATTAAACTCATAACCTAAGTCATAATGATCAATCCTGTAAATAGTCGCTGAGCTACTCCCATTGGGATTATATGAGTAAATATGTTTGATTATTGAAATCATTGTTTGAAATGTTTAACAAAGTTGAGAATTGAAGCAATTTTTAAAATTTGCCATTGATGTTATATTCAAATTCCTGAAACGTGACGTTTTGAAAGTTGTCAACATAACCATTAATGTCTAACTTCAATTAATTGAAGTAGATTTCTAACCCTGTATTACGAGGAAAAGGGGCCAAAAGAAAGCGGATAATATTTACAAATACAAGCAAAAATAGATTGCATCCTCAAATGATGATTTTTTTTTTTTACAAAATCAAGGATTTAAAATCTGAAATTTAAAGTCCCTGCTCTCACCTCCAGTGTGAGTGTAGAAACACGTACCCAAATAAAAGAAATTGGAATAATTTAAAAACTTCGTTTGCTCATGATAACATCCAGAAAAAAAAAAAAAGAAAAAACTTTGTTAAGCAACTTAAGATCTATTATAACAAATAAGAGGACACGCAAAAGCCAAGGCCCAAAAAGTGGGTCTATCAAGCCCAAAACTTCTACCCGAGTCCTGTCCGAGATCTGGTTTTGATCTTACAAGATCCAATTTCAACGAGCAATAACTACTTTGCCGCAAAAAAAATTAAGAACAGAAAACAGAAAACAGAAGAAAGCATAAGCTAAGGAAAGCAAAAATGGTTAGTAGTGATGGGATACTGGGGATCGCAGAAGGAGAAAGAATAAAAGCAGAAACTCTTAAAAGAAAGAAATGGCTAAAAAGACGAGAAAGATGGCTGGTAATACTTGGCGTGATCCTTCACGCAATTTATATGCTAAGCATTTTCGATATCTACTTCAAAACCCCAATTGTCCATGGCATGGATCCTGTCGAACCTCGCTTCAAGGCTCCAGCGAAACGTCTCGTGCTTCTAGTAGGTAGGATCTGCTATTGAGTACTATCTGTTTGATCATATGTCTAAATGAATGAAGATGTGCGTTTATTTTTCACGTTTTCTTCATCAATTTTAGTTCTTAAGAAAATTTTGGGCTTAAAGTTTGCTTATTGTACGACATGGGGTTTGCCCATTTGATGTCCACTTTAGTTATTTACTTATAAAACATAAATATAGGGAGTAGAACATAATATTGGCAAGATGGGATTGTTTAAGTAAGTTATACCTTTAGTTAACTTGAGCTTAAAAGTGACTAACTGAGAAAAGCACATGATCTTCTAGAACTTAGTTCATAGTTTGGCATATTAGATTGCCTATTGCTTATTGCTTATTGCTTATTGAAGCATTATTTATTACCAAAAAAAGGGAATGCTTATAAAATAAAAATGGTTCTAGGCCTTACTGGTTATAATTTTTATTTTTTGAGTAGTTAATTTTCAAAATTTACTCAGAAACCTCAGTTCTTAGACTGCTAAAATTTTTTGTTTCTCTCCCTGTTTTTTTCTTCTTCTTTTTTTTTTTGTTGGGGGGCAGAGGGAAGGAGGATATCGCAGCATTCAGGAAATTGTAGGTCCTTGACCTATAGATGTTCTTGATTTTCCTGTTCATATAATGGCTACATTTTACCTGGTTCTGGAATTGAACAGCTTTAAGCTGATTTATAGTCATCAGTTGTTTGTCAAGCTATACTACTTTAAGCTGATTTATAGTCATCAGTTGTTTGTCAAGCTATACTAAAAATTAGGTCTCTTATTGCATTTTTTCTCAATTTTTGTCTGCAAGGTCTTTTAATTACTTAGAATTATTCTTATATTTCTTTTAAAATCTTTGGTTGAAATGGCTGCAGCGGATGGTTTACGTGCTGATAAGTTTTTTGAGCCGGATTCAGAGGGAAATTATAGAGCTCCATTTTTAAGAAGTATAATTAAAAACCATGGTAGATGGGGAGTTTCGCATGCTCGGCCCCCTACAGAATCGAGGCCTGGGCATGTTGCTATAATTGCTGGTTTCTATGAGGATCCTAGTGCTGTCACAAAAGGTGGTGACTTTATCAAACTGTACCATGTTAATGAATAAGTCATTATAAATCTTTCATATTCTTGTTCTTTCTTCATCAACTATATTGATTTATACTGCATAATTGCTGATTTGCACTCCCATCTGCTAAAGAGGTATTTTTGCATTTACAGGATGGAAAGCTAATCCAGTTGAATTTGATTCTGTTTTTAACCGAAGTAGGCACACATTTTCTTATGGAAGCCCAGATATTGTCCCAATATTCTGTGGTGCCTTGCCACACAGCACATGGAGGAGCTACCCTCATGAGTTTGAAGACTTTGCAACTGGTTTGTCATAACCTGTAAACATAAATTCTTTTCTGTAGAAATTTATTTCATATTTATTTATTCAAACATTAAAAAACTGATGTAACTGAAATAAAGAAGAATTTTAGAAGGACTACTATAACCTATCTCAAGTCATATGATAATATTGAAGGAACCAACATTTTTATGTCTTAGTGCCCAGATTCTATATTTCTTACTTTTGTGCTATGCTTTATCAGTTGAATAGTTTTAATGCAGATGCTTCCTTTTTGGATGAGTGGTCTTTTGATCAATTTCAGAGCCTTCTGAATAGGTCCAATGAAGACCCAAAATTGAAGGAGTTACTACTACAGGATAAGCTTGTTGTCTTTTTGCATCTACTTGGCTGTGATTCAAATGGTCATGCTCATCGGCCCTATTCATCTATCTATCTCAACAATGTCAAGGTTGTAGACCACGTGGCAGAACGCGTTTATGCTCTTCTTGAAGATTATTATATGGACAATAGTACAGCATATATATTTACAGCTGATCATGGAATGAGCGATAAAGGTTTTCTACCTGAGAATTCCATGTTTATTATCATCCATCAATTTTTTTTTGGTTAATGAGGACAGTATTCGGGAAATGAGAATGATAATTAAATCTAATTTGAGACTCAATATGACTGGCTGACCTAATCTGAAATTCACCCAATTAACAACTTAACCACAGAGTATTGGTTCTACAGGCCTGAATATTGAGCATGATAAGGATGCATTCTGTTTTGGATTCCTTAAAGGCCTGATTATGCATTCTGTTTTGCTTAATCCATATATGATCTTTGATAATGCTGTTCTCTAAGTTCCTCTGATTTATAGAGCCTGACATATGTTTCTACTCTTAGGTAGTCATGGAGACGGACATCCTTCAAATACTGATACTCCCCTTGTTGTTTGGGGAGCAGGTGTCAAATATCCGAAGCCAACTTCCAGCTATGGTCGCGATGGCCACACTGACCATAGCTTTCGTTTTGTTGATGAGCATGCCCATGATATGCCAACACCTTTAGATTGGGGCCTGAATGGCATCGAAAGGGTGGATGTAAATCAAGCTGATATTGCACCACTAATGGTCATATTTACCCCTATTAAATTGTGTGTTTTGAGCCTAATTTTATGCTTTGAAGTCTCCTTAATAGTTGGTGGTAGTTGATCATTGTTTTTCTCCCTTTTGCAGTCTACGCTTCTTGGTTTACCATGTCCTGTTAACTCAGTTGGAAATTTACCACTTGGATATGTTGATATGGTTGAGGTTGGTATAGTCGACTTCTTTGTGATAAATAGAAATGAAGATTATCATCTGTACTTGCAGCTATAGTACTGCGCAGGGAAAGCATACTGATAAACATATGTCCTGCTATGTCAGTGGCAGCTGAAGGTTTTCTGGAGGGATATATATCTCTCTTAGTTGGGGAAAAAAAGTTCATCCTATCATTGGAATTCAAACATGATTTATATAGAAAATAAATATTTGGATGATTATTAACTTAATTTTACTATGTAAGAATTACAAATATACTAATAATTCATTTATTGGAATACAAGATAGGAAGGTCTTCCTACAAATCAATGCACCTACCATTAATACCATTTCACAAGGCCATTGTTACATGTTCAAATGCCTCTGGTGCAGCCTGGACATAGAAACATGGTAGAATCAGAATAGTACCAAGTCCTTTTTTAATGTTGTACCAGGAGAAGAGAAGAGAGAGAAGAGAAGGAAGAGAGAGAGAGGAGGGGGTGGGTGGGTGGGTTCCAGCCAAGAATAATCATCTCCTTTCTGTATTCTTTTTATTTTATTTTATGTGTGCTTTTTTTTTTTTTTTTTTTTTGGGGGGTGGGGTGGGGGTGGGGGTGAACAGATCCAACATTTTAAACATTTAAATTCCCCCCCTTTGTGTATGCCATGGCAAGCAGGACCATTTTTGGAAAATTATTACATTAATAACTGAAAGCAAAGCTGAATTTTCTATCCTTTGTCCAGGCAGAAGAAGTTGAAGCCGTGCTAGCCAATACAAAGCAAATCCTTAACCAGTTTATTCACAAATCACGTATCCTTTTCTTTTATCAATTTTACATTTGGTTTATATCACACACTTTCTCCTGCAACAGCATTATGTATTCAATTCCTTTTTGAAAATCTAAATTTGTTGCTTCTTTGAATATACCAAGTTTGTGTGATCTATTTGCTTATGATGGTGATCGGTATACTGTATTTACTTCCTTTTGTTTGCCAAAACCTATTATTCATTTATCCACTGTACACTCATATTAGAGTTTGTGTTTCCCATAATATCTTCAAAATGTGACATCTTCGATGCTCGTGAAGAATGTAATTAAGATTTCTACTTTCCATTGGTTTTCTTGACAAACTTAGAAATAAAACACTCTAACTCATTATATTTCAAGCCTTTTAAACCACTGGCTCAATATTCCTCTATGTTGGAACACATTGAGGATCTGATATCTGCAAGAGACTATCAAACTGCAATGGTTCTGACCCAAAAGCTCAGAAGCTTGGCACTGCAAGGCCTTCATTACTTTCAAACATATGACTGGCTGATGCTGATGACTGTTGTTACTCTTGGTTACCTTGGTTGGATGGTCTACCTCATTCTCCATGTGCTGCAATCTTATACTTCACTGGCAGAGAACATACTTAAGGAGCAAGCTGCCCCGTGGAAAACTAAAACTGGAAAAGTAATTTCTAAGTAAGCTTAAACTCTTGTAAGGTGTATTTTATATCATTATGAAAAGGTTAAAGGATGAAGGGAAATAAAAAGAAAAGAGAATCATGTGCAAATTTATCATGTTAAAGATAAACATTTCTGGTTCCATAGCTCGCTTTTATCTTCAGTTTCATTTAATTTGGAACATGATGCAGTGAGTTTTGCAGTTAATGCTGTCTTTTAATTGATATTACAAAGTTGCGCAATTAAATGAAGTTTATATAGGTTACATTTCTTTCCACATCCAGAATTTGATGACTCTTGAACTTTCCAAGATTCGTGCTCCTAGTCACTTTTCCTTCTGTTCCCTGTAGATTGTGCTAGCTGAAAAATATTATTTTTGATGGGCAAGCACTCAGCTGAGAAGCAATGTGAAAGCTTTTGTAACTAACGTCTAGCAAGAGACAAGTAGATAATGATGCACAAAACTTTAGAGGAATGAGGAAATCCCATCAGTAGTTAAATAACTTTCAATTGCAAATTATGTGCCACTCATGATACTTTCTTTTCCTTTATCTTTATAACCATTTTCCTAATTGTAGGTATTCTAAATGTTATATATTCCTTTCGCTTACTAAGTTCTTTTTCCAATAAGTATCATGACATAGTTTTTCATATAACAGTATGATCTTCATCTTAGTTATCATGTAACAGTGTGATCTGCACCTTAAAATCTTTTAGTGATAAACAGGGACAAAGCCAAAAATCTTTATCAAGGAGGGGGCAAAAATAGTTCTCATACAAAGCATCTTCACACTTGCAAACACAAACAAACATGCATATATAAATATTAATTTATGTACATGGAAAACAAATTCATTGATGCGTGTGTTTGTGTGTGTGTGAAATATATTAATATTTGAGTTTTGAAAAAAAAAGATTTCTTAATTTTTCATAATTTATCTACAAAATTTTGCAATTCTTAAGATAAAATTTGTTGAATGGAATAAATTAAGTATTTATTTTGTAATAAAAATTATAAATTAATTATTCAAGTAATTCAATCCCTAATTTACACTTTTTTTCACTTTTGTTTTTTGTTTTTTAATTTTTCACACAATAAAACTAATGAGTTGAATTAGTTGAGGAGGAAATTTAATTTTAAAACTAAATTTGGCAAAAAGTAAGGAGGCAAGTCTTATTTTAAAAAAAAAAATTGTGGAGGTAGTACTTTGTAACTTTTTCAAAAGGTAAGGGGGGCACATTAAGTCATGATTGGTTTTTTACAAATTAAGTCATGTTGATCTTTGCTATGTAGTTGTTTTGTTTTGTGAAACTATGCATTATGTATCTGATATATCTTGTTGTCTTTGCCTCTTTCACAGGTGTATGTGTTTGGATGCCTATTAATGGGAGTAGTTTCTATTATATTATATGTGGAGCACTCTCCTCCTCTGTACCATGCATATGTTGCAATGACAATGTTTCTTTGGACCCAGATACTCGGTGAATATCAATTTGTAAAGGCATTGTGGAAAAGTTTAAGTGGGAGAAATTTTGATCATGCAATTAAACTTTTAGCCACCTGTGCTATCTCAATTTTAATCCTTGAATTCCTGGTATTGAAATTAAACATGCTACTGTTTATCGTGATTTTGATTGAGCTCAGTTGTTAATTTATCATTATTAGTGATGCTCTTTCTATTTTGTCCAGGTGAATAGCTTCACAGAGAGGAAGCTCTACACTTGGTGCTTCTTAATTTCAGGAACCATAGCTTCTCTTTATCTTCTCAAATCAATTCCATGGAGATCTCCAATACCAATTTTTGTTTGCATTGCCTGTTGGTGTCTATCTGTTTTTACTTTGATGCCAGCAGAAATTCCAGACAACAATGAACTAGTGTAAGTCACTTTTGCACTCTGTTGATTTACTAGGTCAATATAATATAGAGGCATAATTTGATCAATAAACTGTGGAAGTGGGATTTGTTGTTAGGATGATGTAAAATGCTTACTATATGATCCCTTCCTCCTATTTGGATCACCATATTGATAATAGGTGAATCTTAAACTACAAGTCCACCACACATTTGCCTATGATCTTTGGTCCGGTGATACTAGAGTTGTCCAGGGCTGAAAGGTTATAAATTCGAGCAGTAGTTGGGTTCTTATAGTCGATAGCTTTATTGGCAAAAAAGTTTTGAGATCCTATACTGGCATTGATCATGTGGTCCCTGAAACCCTGCTATAATAAGGTATCTTGATAAAGTTAAGCTATCACTAACAGAGAAAATCTTTAGTAAAACTACTTTTACGAGTAATAAGGTTTTTTTTCAGCTAAAAGAAATTTTTTTGCAGAGCACAATCTGCATTAGCTGCCAATATAGGTAATCCAGACATCATGTTTTGTCAGTTGTGGTCTTCCTAAAATCTAATTCTGGAACTCTGAAGCTCTTAAGTAATCCAACAACAATGTTGGTTTGGCTACTTTGTCTGTTAGTTGCTATTTCTTTCATGGCAATTGAACTTTTTATATGACTGTTCAAAATTGTGTTTCTAGAATTGCAAGTGGAGCTATTATTGTCATAATTGGAGCAGCTGCTAGATGGCTAGATCAGGATTCTGAAGGGAATAAGTATTGGTCAAGTCTGTGTTGTCGTGAAACAAAGAAACCCAGGCTCCCCATGCTTTTTCATGCACAGGTATGGCTTGTCTTTAATTTCTGTCAATTAGAAGATTTTATAGTTTCTTGACAAATCTAGTAGTAAATTCATTCTTTTGCATCAAAACTAGGCTCTTTTGGTTGGATTATCATCAATCATGGTGTCATTATCAACATCTCACAGAACAGAGAAGCAAAAGCTGCATGTATTACACCAGTTAATAAATTGGTCTCTGGCTGGTAATGCTTTAAACACTTCCATCTTTTGCCTTTATAAATGCTATAAGTGACTTCTTTTTTGCAGACCAGGTTTTTAAATATCAGCTTATACAGTACATAATGGCTTAATGTATTAGATTTTCAGCCTACCAATACAATATTTCCCATTATGATACGGGTGATTTGAAATCACATATACTTTTTAAATGAATTTTTGTAATAAATTATTTCTTTAACCATAAATTATCGAACCATTCATTTAATATCTATTTGTGTTGTTTTGCTAAATTTGAAAAAATTATTCACAATAGTGGCAGCTGACTCAATTTGGTGTGGTTCGATTTAATCTGGTTCCATTAAGTATTTTCCGATTCCGTCATTTAAAACCTTGGTACAAACCCACAAATGTTGTGTGAAACTTTTGCCATGTATCATCTTAACAAGTACTATCATTCCTTCCTACAGCTGAATTTTCATAACAAATGTAAATGATGATACCATTATTTATGATTTTTTTATTTTTCACTTCCTTATAAACACATATGGTGGTGCACTGGCTAACTTTTATTTTTCACTATCAATCGGATCCTATGTGCGGTATTTATGTGTCAATTTGAGCTTGTAGATAGAAGCTTTCTGGTTTGGTGGGAAGATGGGTTTGTTAAGACACTCTTTATGAATACAGAAAGCATAAACATTTAAATGGCAAGTAAAATCGAGGAAGAAAGAGGGGATGGTGGTAATGAAATTTTAAACTCAGAAAAACCTTAATGGAAGAGGGTTTATTAACTTTCAAAATTTGCATATTTTAGAATATTTCTAGCATTCATTTAGCTTATGGTCCGCATTTGCTGGGCAGCAAGAATAGACCAATTGACTGCACCTCCTAACTTGTTTGTGGGTTTGATGAAAGAGTTACACTTCTTTCCTTTGGCATGCTAGGTTTGGGTGTTGATCCCGCAACTGCCTCCTACCAGACTAAGCATGTTTGTTTGAAGAGTTCTTTAGTTTTACTTATCCGTTTTCCTTTCTTTTAGCTTTTATAAATGCTATGATGCCATACTTTACGAATTTAATTTGAATGGCATTTCATTTGTTGATTAACAGTCACTTGTAATTGTATTGTTATAGGTTTCTCAATGGTTCTCCCGCTTTTCTCAGACAATGGCCTATTGTCACGACTCACTTCTATTTTTCTTGGTTTCGCACCAACATTCCTGCTTTTATCTATTGGGTATTTATGATTTCAAAGCTGATGCTTGTTTTACACTTTCATGGGTGTGCACAATGGTAAGATATGCTTATGCCTTTTGTCTCCCCTTTTTTTCTGCCTTGTGAAATCCATGCAGATACGAAGCTGTCTTCTATGGTGCACTTGCTCTTGTACTTTTGGCATGGATACTATTTGAGAATACACTTCTTCACTTAACAAAGGTGAAAAAATCATCATACATTAGAAACATGGATGAACATGCTACATTGGAAAATGATAGATGCTTGGAACTTTCTGATGTGAGAATTCCATTAATTTTTGTAAGTTTCAATACTTTTGCTTCTTATTTTTCTCTTCCTATTTCTTCACATTCTTTGGTCAAACAAATAACTGCAAGAATGCACTGACTTTCTTGTTGTGTTAGAATCTTCCATCAGCACAAGATGATGCTGATATATCTTCGTTGTCTTCTTTATATTCTATTCACTGATGAAATTTATATGGATTTGATGACTCGTTTTTTCAGATGGTTTTGTTTAATGTTGCTTTCTTTGGGACGGGAAATTTTGCAAGTATTGCAAGCTTTGAGATATCATCTGTTTATCGGTTCATCACTGTCTTCAGTGTAAGTGAAGATGATGCTCAGAAGATTCAAATGGTTTTAGTTTTGAGATCTGATAACTGATATTATCTGATTTGAATTGCAGCCTTTTCTGATGGCAGCCCTTCTTATTTTCAAGTTATTCATACCATTCATGCTTGTCATGTAAGTAATTTTTTATGCTACACCTTTTCACTGGAAAAGTTCTGAAACAAAAGGGGCCTCTTTGGAAAATCAATTTCTGATTTGTAATATCTTGTGTTAAAATTGCAAGGATTCAATGGCATAATCTCGGTAATTATTTAGTTTGGTTTTACCTCCAGTGGGTATAGTACTAATTAGCAGGTTTTATAGAAATGGCTATACAGCTATGATATTGGTACACATTTTCTTTTAGTTTTTATCAGTTAAAGTCAAGCTTTCAAGTTGGTCTTCCACTCCTGTCCTTTTCTTTTCTTCTGATAAATGATTTGATCTTCCATTCATTTGAAAGACATAAGAGACAAAAGTCCATAACTCATTAAAAAAAGAAGGTTTACATAGAGAACAGAAATATCATTGACAAGCATAAACTGTCAGTTGTAAGACAGATATTTGATTAGAAGTGGTTTATCTAATGTTGAAGCCCCATCTTGACATTCAAAACTTCATGTTATAGTAGCTCATGTGAGCTATATATCTTTCAACCATATTATGCAATCCTATAGTTCACTTGTTTCTTTTCCCTGAGAAAGCTATTCTTTTACTGTATGTGGACACTTTTCCTCTTTGTCCCTCTGTCATCACAATTCAACAAATTAAGTTTTCTCTATGTGGAATCTAAAGACAAATTTGTTGGTTTTGATTGGCAGGAGACTGAAAAAAATGGAAAAATTGTTATATGGTTGATGTAATCATAGGAAAGTAATGGAAGGAGATATAGTTTAATGGAATTATGCTTTAAAACTTGAAAAAGAAAAATATGGATGGCATGTTAGAAAGGAAGAACTAAGTTTTCTCAAATGCACTCAGTTATATTTAGCCAATCAATTTTGATTCTAGGCAACAAGATTTTGCATGTGATAATCTGTCTATCAATAGATGTTACAACTCAAAATTTCTGCCCATTTCCAAGTCAAATAATACAATGTCTTATTCAGTAAAATAATGCTCTATGGTTTGTTGACTGAAGCATATTGATTGCCTTTATTACTATTTTGTCTTCATTCCCATAATATCTGTCCCTCTGAGCATCCAATTAACCACCTGCGGCTGATGAGCTGCTTGCCAATAGAATGTTTATGCTCTTTGGAGTGTTTGAAATCTGAAAATTTTGGTTGATTTCCTTTCGAATGTACCCAACCACTAAGGTAAGGTGTGGCATTTTCAGGCAGGAAACAGTCTTTTTTATTTGTTTGTCCAGCCTAAATTTACATTTGGATAAATTTTCTATTGTGAAGTTGTTTGCTTATGTGTGCTTCCATATCTACACACTACCGATTTTGGTTGAGATGACTAATGTCAATTGGTGCACAATGCAGATGTGTTTTCAGTGCAATAACCAAACTTCTTCGAGTTCCACGGTTGGGCTGTTATTTTCTGGTTATATTATTTTCAGACGTGATGACTATTCACTTTTTCTTCCTGGTATGATTTCTGTTCATTCGACATTCTTGTTGATCTAATTATTTCTAGTCTGGTTAATTTGCATCATACTTGTGAAGTTACTTGGCAGCAACTTGTTTAAAGTACATAAACTATATGTTACGTATGCATATATTTATGGATGAATGTCTGGCTTTGTTGGAATGGGGACATGTTCATTTGAACGAGTACTTGGTTCCTCAACAATTTAATCTCTGACTACATGATTTTGCTTTTTGACTGTTCAACTATATATGCATACCTGAGCTTGATTTCAAGCTGCATGTTTTTTCCATACTCAGAAAATGAAACTCCGCATTTTTATTTTAGGCTATATGTTGATCACCAAGAATTGCGCTCCAAACTTTTGTCGATAAACACTTACCTTAAACTTTCTTTTCTGTCGAGACTTTCCAAGAGAGTCAACTGAAATCATTCTTATTGATCTAGAGAATATGTAAACACTACTACCATTTTTTCATTCTTGAAAAATTGCTGACTTGTATTCCTGATGGCAGGTTCGAAACACGGGAAGCTGGATGGAAATTGGTAACAGCATCAGCCATTTTGGAATTATGAGTGCTCAAGTTGTATTTGTGCTATTACTTTTTGCCCTCACAAATGTGTACACAAAAGACATCCAAATTAGGTCAGATAGCTCATCCTCTAGGAAAGCAGTGTAAAGTCACTTGAAATTATAAATTTTGGGCATCACAATTGATCATAGGCGACCTTTTCCATTCTTACAGAAAAAATTAAGAGCCGCATGACATCCAATTCTTTTTAACCCTTACATCCTGTGTGATTATTGTCTATATATATATTATTATTTTCTTTTTCAGGGTTCCATAAAGTGGAAAATGGTAATACTTTCTATTTTTTGTGTGTATTAGTGGAATTTTGAGCTGCAGTTAATTCTTGCATTTAGGATCTGCTGGGCAGCTATTGTGTTAAAATACTATCTTTATTGTTGAACGGCACCTAGAGCAGGGTTTAGAGTTGGAAGAAATGAATTATGAAATGTTACTCATTAACATTTGATGAAAGTTAGTAAAACAACTTATGGCTATTAGGTCAGCGAACAACTATAAAAATAATTAATTTTGTTGAATTAATTAGTTGTGGGATAAATCAAAAAGTCATTGACTTGTAACGATGACTTCCTCCTATTTGCTTGTCTAAAATATGTGGAAAGCAATGCAAGTTAAGCATTCAAAATAGTTAAAAATTCTTGTTATGCAGAGGGAAACAGCCAGGATATTAACCTGTCTTCATTGATAATATAGACTCTGGGTGATGGATCGCGTGAAATATAAGTTATAAATATTGATATGATTGAATGTCTGTTTATACACAGTCAATTTTAAAAAATTCTTTCCCATGCATTAATTTAAAATTTTTTTTTTATCTTTTCTAAATCTAAAATTTAATATGTAATTAATTATCGAAGAGCAATAAATATTAATATTATCTAAAATACTCTAAAAAATAAAAAGTGCAGTAAATAATATTTGTTTAATTTTTTTATAAATCAGTTTTACATCCTAATTAGATATTAATAATAAAAAATATTTTTTAAAAAATCTTTCCATTTTTCTGATGTAATAATTAAATAAGAGTAATCCACCCTTATATCATAAATGCTCTCGCTCGCAAGGAAACTAAACGACGATTAATTACTAACCACTGCAAAGTCAACATCCCAGAAATATCCACGGTGGTCAAGGTCTTCGACCCTGCACGCACGAGGAAGCAGCGTTCCTTTCAAGAAAATCAAATACAGAAACCAACTTTTATAATAAGTTTTAATCTAATTTCTTAATTATTTTCTCTCTGATTATGAGTATTCACATTATTTGGAAATTAAATTTGGCCAAAGTTACTGTTGCATTCTTACTATTTGGTAAAATCACTTATTCCATTGCAAGTTTTAAACTGATAAATTTTGGTAATATTACATATATTTTCATATTAATAATAATATCAATAATTTTTAGAGTTTTTAATTTTTATATATAAAATATTAATTTGATATGCAGTTAGTATGACTATGTGCACAATAAATTTCACACCTTCAACTATTTAAAAGGTTAATTTTTCAAGTTGAAAGTGCCTAATAAAATTATTTATAAATTGAAGTGTTTAATTTGATAGTTATAATTTTATAAGTTGAAGTGTATTATCAATGGATGTAAATCCGAGGGTGTGACTAGACATAGCCATCAGTTTATTTTGAACTTGAATCGAACCGTACTATATATGAACAGAAATTGGATTGAAACTATCGATTTTAAGATTTGTGTAAATGTTAAAATCTAAATCGGCTCGGAATTGACGGTTAACTGTTAGTTTCAATCAGGTTCGAACAATAAATTTTCTATTTTTATTTTCAAAATGATCATCATTTAACTTATTTTATTTACCTCTAAACGTCTAAATAATATTTTAATACATGATATGTATTAAATAAGATTTTTTTCTTTTTGAAAATGCTCTTTACTTGAAAAGTTAAAAATTTAAAAAATTAAAATGGTAAAAAAAAAAGGTGAAATATTTAGTCCAAAATTATATTATTTTTAACTTTTTTTTCCTTTTAAATTGTTTACTTAGTTCAAAATTATATTATTTGAAGCACTTTTCAAAATTTTCTAACAATTTATTTAATTAACAATATTTAGACAAAATAAAATGATAATTTATTTGATTATTTTGTAAAATTAATTTTTTTTTTACATGAGTATTAATATTTTAAAATTTATTTAAAATAAAATTATCAATATTTTTAAATTCAGTAATTCTTTGAAAAAAATGTAACATTGGAACTTATTTAAAAAAAAAAATATTAATATATATATCGCTGAAAACTGTGACTGGACTCAACTGGAATCGAAATTCAATTGAACCGATTCAGATTTAACATTTTAAAAGTTTTGAACCCTCGACCGAAATGGGGTGGTTAAATGAACAGGTCATGCCTAGGTGCCTCGTTAAAGTAATATATATATATATATAGACCCACACGTTGACTTAGTCTCCTAAAAAATACTGTTGATTTTGGAAACGCACTTCAATCTCGTTGTCAAGGAGATCCCAACCAAAGAAATGAGCCAATTTTCGTTGTATGTATAACATTCTCATCTTTACTTGTTTTAAGCAATAATTATTATTTGCTGCATTTAACCAATAATTGCAGAAAGACAAGAATTCATCACTTTCTTACTTCTTAAAGTTTTCTTTTTCTTTTTCTTGTGTTGTGGTTTGTTTGCAGATTTACCGGTGGATTAGAACTGGGAAATTTAGTGGTTGGTTCTAATCTACTCCGTTTTTCGTGGGCTGCAATCTCTGCTCTTCAAGCTGAAGTGAACCAGTATCAAGATCAGCAGTCTTTATCTCTGAGATGCAGAGTTTATAAACAAGCAAATTATACCATTGTTGCTTTGATAACGTCACCTTCTTGTACGATTCATCATCTTCAACAGCTAGGAGGAGATTTGGTTTCATTTGAAACTCTTAAGGAAGATAACTTTACTCTCTTTGAATTTTTATGTTCTAAAGGAAACCCATCATTCTCAATTCATAGAGCAGCAATTACCCTCTTTTACCAACATTTAAGAGATCTCTCTCAACTGAAAGATCAGGTACCTTCTCTTCATATTTGCATAAATTTTATACCCACTAAGTTTGTTTAATTGGTCAAGCTCATTCTTAATAAATATCAATGTTTAAATATTATTTGAAGTTTAACAGGAGGCTGATTAGAGATTTTTGACTGTGCCTGTGCGTGTATTATGTTAAATTAGTTGCAAGGTTGATTACTGGCTTGTTCTCATTTTATTTTCTTTTCTCAAGTGAATGATATGTTAGTTGCTCTTTCTATAGAAACATCAAATGACTGAATACAGAACCGGGTAATTAGAGATTTTTGGTATATGGGTTTCTCAGTCCCTTTTTTTTTTTGTTTTTTGGGGTGGTGGTGGTGGTGGGGGTGTTAAGTTTCACTCATTTTAATCATAGAAGCTTCAAGATAGCTGAAAAAAAAAAAAACACTTCCAACCTACTTCTCCAGTAACATTAAAAATTGAGTTTTTCTAAAAGATCAAATTCAACTCCAATTCCGAAGAGACTATATATGTTGTCTTAGTTGAAAGATTGGTCAATGACTTGTTCTCATTTGGTTGTTCTTTTCTTGTGTTTATGATTTGTTAGTTAGTTGATTCAACCAGTGGTCAATTATTAACGGACACTCCATTGATTATTACTGGAAACTCTTTGGGTGGATCAATAGCTTCTTTGTTTAACTTATGGCTGCTAGAAAGCATCGATCGATCTTCCACCAGGCGTCCTCTATGCGTCACATTTGGTTCACCTTTGATTGGCAACTTAGGCCTTCAAAGCGCCATTTTAGAGCGCCCTACATGGAATTCTTGCTTCTTTAATGTTGCTGCCAATCAAGACCCAGTTCCAAGCCTATTTGTCCCATCACTCTGTCCTCAATCTTTAGTCTCAACTCCGCAAACTGTTCTTTATAGGCCTTTTGGTGCATTTCTTTTATGTTCTGAATCAGGATGTACTTGTGTGGATGACCATGAAGTAGTTTCTCATTTATTAGAAGTAATGGGTTTGGAAAGTAGAAGAAGTCAAGTTTCTGCTGAATATGGAGCAATAATAGAGAATCTACAAGAAAGATTTATCTTGAGAGGAAGTTCATTGTTTGGCATATCGGGCATGGATGCAGGCATATTTCTACAGCTAGAAGCAATTGGAGATAAAAGGATCCAGGTAACTGAATCTTGCCCTAATAAGCTATGCTTTTTACATATTTTGTGAATAGAACCGAAGAATAACTTTAACACACTATTAACTTACCAGAAGTTTCCCACTTATTGTTAAAGGGGTGCATAAAGAAATGATATTTATGATTTTCTGCTAATGCCAAAGGGCTTGAGAATTTCTGCTCGAGTAACAGTCTGATGTCTGTTTTCGCGCCTATTTCTGCTCTATGCTTTTGGATTTTCAGAAAGCTAGAATTCAATCAATTTTTTTTCTCATCTTCTTAGCAGCAACAGCAGCACAACATGGACGTTGCTGACTTGATCGAAAAATTGAAACATAGGGAAAGAATTTGTGTTTTGACTAAAAGGAAAGGCTTGAATCCAAGCAGAAAACTAAATGATATAAAGATAAAAATGGCCTACCTAGAATGGTACAAGAAGAGTTGCAAGGCTAACAAAATAGGTTACTATGATAGTTACAGAAACCTTCTACATATACATGACAGAGAAGTTACTAAGTATAAGAGATTTCTTACAAAATATTGGGAAGACATGGTGGAAGAAGCCGAGAAAAAGCCTCACAAAGAAGGATCATTCTTACTTCTGACCTGGCTTTTTGCGGGAACAAATTATAGAAGAATGGTTGAACCTCTTGATATAGCAGAGTACTATAGAGCTGGCAAAAGAAACTATGAGAGTCAAGGAAAGTCTAAACATTACATTCTATTGGAGAAGTGGGCAAAAGAGGGTGCAGAGAAACCTGCGAGTGCTCCAACGAACAAAAAGAAACAAAATGTGGCTGGCAACTTGACAGAGGATTCTTGCTTCTGGGCAAAGGTGGAGGAAGCTCTTATTTCAAGTGAATTGTTGAAAGATGCAACATCCAGTGTAATAGAGAAACAGTCATCAAGAGAGTACCTAATTAACTTTGAGGCGTATCTAATGGAACAAATCAAGAACTATGCAGTATCTCCGGAAATTTTCTTGCAAAAAAGCAGTTTTATGAAATGGTGGAGTGGGTTTCGGGATTTTGCTTCTAATGCTTTACTCATTGACTTTATGAAGAATTGCAGATATGTCCAATATGAGAAAGGGTGCTTTTAGCTCTCACACTGAACCTAGATTCCTGGATTGTATTTGGTTGATCAAAGTAAATATGGGTGTTTAATCTCAGAATTGAGTGATATGAAATGTCTAAGTGATGATCTCTCTTTCCTTTCGTCTTTATCTATTCAATCTGTTTTCCTAATTTTATGCCTTTACCATTTAATTTTTAGGCAATCATCATTCAAAGAGATGAAGTTTTAGGAGGGTATGAAATAGTGAAACTTAACTGTTCTAGGCTTCTAGCAATGGTGAAGCATCGAGTGCTTCACTTGTGCAGCTGCTAAAAATAATTAATTTTCCATCTCCAGAGTCAGTAACAAGTTGCTATGTGAAGTTAAGAATTTTAATAATCCTTCCTCTTGTTGAAGAAATGGTTCCAATGAGTTCTATTGTTCAAGAAAGGTGAAATCAAGGATTTGTCTATGATCGGATATCACAGGCTTTTTATCATGTTGAGACGTGGTTTGTACTCGTGTTTTTAAAGATTCTTGCTAGCAAGATCAAGTAGTTTTTGTGTCCTTTCACTTAACTGTCAGTGATCAAACAGCTCCTGTAAAAAGAGTAGAGCAGAAAATGTTTGTACTGTTACAAGGTCAAGGCCTGCAGATGCATTGTCAAGAAACTCAAGGTGAATTCATGATAAAAGCCTAAGATTCAGTTGCTTAGAATTCTTCAAAATTTTGGAAACTAACGGTATCTGATAGAACCATTATTCCCTCTATTCTATTTAGACAGAGAAAACTAATTTTTCACATAGATTAAAAAATTAGTTTAACTGTATTTTTTGCTTTTTTCTTTCCTTATTTGCCCCCAAATAAGCATTAACTTCTATGCTAAGTCATACATGTAGGAGAGAGAATTTTGGTACATTTAATGAGAAAATAAAGATTTCATTTTAGTCCTACATTGTCATTAAGTAAACAAAAACAAAAAATCGAAAGTTCAAAGTGATTGACAACAGATTTGGCAATAAAAATAAAAAATTTCAAAAATTAAATTTGGCTCCAAAACAAATTTGAAGTTGTAAATGAAAATTTAGGTGTAAATTTTTCACATTTGAAGTAAATATTTTGTTTTTTAGAATAAAGAGTCTCATCAAATTCCATAAATTTGCTTCATATAAATGTACAATATCTAAACCAATCTATCTAGAGATTCATATGAACCCACCAAATTAGTTTTATCTTAACCCACCAAACTCGTCTGCAACTGAAAAAAATGTCTATATTGAGAAACTTATTCATAGAATTTATTCTGTTTCCATTGAAGAAGAATATGATTTTACAGGTAATCCGATCGTATAACCAATTAATGAATGATAAGTTTTTAACACGTGGATATCTTTATTCAGACTCTAAAATAATATTATCATATGAAAACTTTATCCTACTTAAAATCAGTCAGTATCTTAAGAAGTTTTGTTGTGTTTTAAGAAGTTGTATGCATATTTTAATAACATGACAGACTTTTCATTCCAATAGATTGTTTTTTATGCTTTAAATGCATTAAATGAGTATAAATTTATTGTCTGTCATTCCCTATAAATTCTCTTATAGTCAAATTTGAAAGGAAACACAACACAAGAGTAATTTGGACTATGCAGTTTCACGAGAACACCTAAAACGAAAATTTTTCTCATTTTATACCTATATAACTACTTAAATTTATACCTATATACGTACTTAGAAATACAAAATAGGTAGAATTCCCCTTAGCTCATCAAAGGGGTGAAAAACAACTGTAGTCAGAAGGATTTGAATTTAAAATATCTTATTCATTGTATAAGTGAAAAGACCAATTAAACTACCACCTGATTAATATAATAAACTAATATTTTGATCCAGTATTAATTATTTTTTAAATTGTCAAGTGACAGTCAATCAATTCTCAGCAAGTGCTCAATGACGTGGTAATTATTCGGTTTATGTCTCAATTAGGTTATTTTAAATTTGTCCATATTCAATTCCTCAAAAAAAAAATTGTCCATATTAAGGATATAATATATATATATATATATATATATATTTTTTTTTTTTTCTTTTTTTGTAATTTAGCTGTATGGAACTTCTCCCATGTAACGTAACATGTTTTTTTGTCCTTTTTATCCTATTAAAATGAATCAATACAATATTGAGTTGGAATTTGGCTCGATTTGATTGGTTGGCCGTCGTTTTGCTTTTCTTATATATATATATGCTCTTTCGGAGAATTAATAATCACTCTCTATTCCATTCTTGAGATCCTCTGTGCAACACACTTCCTATTCAATCTGCACTTTTCTCTCTTATTTTTCTTCCAAAAGTATTTTAATTAACTAACCAAAACATGGACTTTGCATTTTTTCCAAGTCTAAGAAAAAGCTCATTTCCAATTAATTAATCAAAGCCCATAGAAATTATAACAATATGGGTTTATTAGTTGAAGCCCAATTTTTAATTAATTAGTCAAAACCCATAAAAATCATTATATAGATTTAAAACCAAATGAATTTGTCATGGTATGTTACAATTTAAAATAAAAAATTTAATTAAATTTCATAAAATTATGTTTGAAATAATTCTTAGATGAAAAATCATTTGTCTTTATTTTCTAAAATAACCTTGACATAATAATTTAATAAAAATACTAATATAAATAAATCACTCATATTTCACCATAATTAATTAATTAATTAAATTTTAAAATTTCATATTTCATGTCTTTGTAAATGTTTAAATTTTATTTTTATTAATAGATTATAATATATTAAAATTTTAAAATTTATTTGGATTAGTTATATACAATAGCAACTTCATACTCATTATAATTTTTTTCATCAAGTCATGCATACGTCAGTTGATACATTTGTTTCATAGACTATATAATGAATATATGCATTGCATGTGAATCTAATTAAATCACTGATAAGTCATTTATAACTTGGCTAATTAAATAATATGAGTATAAATTATCACCATCAATGAAGTTATTCACTTTGCAACCATCACAACAATAGTTAGGTTGCAGAGGAAAATTTTTATCTTTTGAGAAAAACCAAAAACTCGTATTTCCCAGACTAGGAGTGTCCTCCCATTCTCGGTCAGCGGTAGCAAAATGCGAATTCAACCGGTTGAAATATATATATATTTTTAATTTTATTTTTTATATGATAAAAGAAAAAAAGAAAAAGAATTGAATGATTCAACTGGCCAATCTTAATTGGGTGCAGATGAAGATTGAAAACTAAATAGCAAAAGGAGAGAGGAATGATGATCATTCTATGGTATTTTGGTCGACCATTAATTGGGTATGATGAGAGGAAGAATATGAATATCCCATTAATTGAGTATGATGAGAGAAGAAAAAAATAAACGGGGGCAGTTTAGTCAATAATATTTGAGGTAAATGGACAGTTTAGTCAATATAAATGTTAGTGGATTAATACGTAGAATTCATTTATAAATTCCAACAATTTTAATAGGATTTGAACTAAACTAATCCAATTCTATAGAATTCAATTCATAGAATTTAAATCTATATTTTTTTCATTCAAAATACAAAATTTTAAATTTTCAAATGAATTCTATAAAATTTTATGGAATTCATTTATTTCAAACGGGCTCTTAATTCTCCGATTTTACTCAAAAATGTTGAGACACTCTAAACTTTAAAATTGACCTTATAAAACTCAAATCGTCACCTTTTATGATAATTTTACACATCTTCACACTAATAATAATAATTTTAAAATTTTTTATTTTTATATGTAAAATATTAATTTGATACATGATCTATATATCTCTCTTGAAATAATAATTTTTATATTTTTAACCATATTAAGTATGTTAATCAATATAATTTCTTAAATTATAATGAAGATTTACACAGAAATTAATGAAGTAATTAATTTCTTAAATTATAATAAAATCAAAAGTGATTAGATCAAATTATTTTTAATTTCAAAATTAATAGTTACTGTATCTATTATAAATAATGGCAAAATTGATAAAAAAAAAGAAAAGAAAAGAAAACTATGTTCAAAGAGAAAGAGAGCTAGAAAAGATAGACATCAATCATCCACAGAAGAAGCTAAGAAAAATATGATACGAGCTCACAAATCACAACTAAGAAACAGGCAAATGTGGACCATAGTTTTGCAAAATTGTAGCTGTGAATAAGCTGTAACCAAAATGAGCTGTTTAAGTTAAATTTTGGCTATAAAGTATAAACTAACCACATGCTATTTTTCAAAAGGTGGGACCCTTCTTGCACATGCAAATGTCCACATCATTGATCATCTTTTTTTTTTCCTTTGATTTTCCCAATGCTTCATTTTTCCCTGTAGGGATTTTCCTTTTCACCTTCTGCTACTGCTAAGGTACAAGCAGTAGAAGTAGAAGTAGAAGTAGAAGAAAATATCTTTTTGTTTTCAGTAATAGTTTATATAAACAGGACAAGGGCAATGAAATTGGAAAGGATAGGAGAGTAAACACCTTTTATAAGCTCCAAGTCAAGGGTATAATTGAACAGGTTGAGTCAACTTTGTGCTCCATGTCTGAGTCAAGAGTGAGCATTTGCATTCAGTCAAATCAAACCGAAAAACTAAATTTCTAAAATTAAAAAAAAAGAAAGAAAAAGGCAAATTTTCACTATTTTAGAGAATAATAAATAATATTATTTTTATTTAAATTAGATATAATAAATATTTTTATAAATAATTATTGATTTGGATAATATTTCATATTTATTATATCCAAAACAAATCATAATTTTAAATAAATCTAGTTACTTATGTAATGAAAAAGTTATTAAAATATTAAAAAAAGAATAAATAAATAATATATATATTAATATTTGACTCAAATGTTATGAAAATTCACAAATAGAACATCACCGATATTCTTATGGAGAAATATAAAATACAAAATGAAATAAAAATTCCCGCGTCAGGTAAGATTATAAGCCCAATATGATTCGCCATATGAGCAACGAAATATGCGCCAAAAACACCGTTGCGCGTTCCAAGTTCTTTTTATCTGAAGCTGACACGTATTTCATTTTTTTATTATTATTTTTCTGAACGCCGATTTAAATATATAACCGCGTGATATGATTCCTGTCCCGCTTCCTTAACATCCAATGCAACCATTTTCTTAATGGGCATCATTGTCTTTTGACGATTTATGATAATTGATAAAACAATCTAAATCTGGAATTATTTTTACATTTTCTCTAAAAAATTAATTTCCGTATAAATAGACCTAATTTAAATTTATAAACATAATTAATATTATTAAATTATAATTTTTACTTCATTTTTTTAATCTGTCTTGCCATTTTTTCCTAAGATTATGTATTTTAATCAATTTTTTATTTTAAGTTTTGATTAATTTTATTTCAAGACTGAATAAATCCACTTATAATCTTTTATATTATAATTAAAAATATTCAGATATTAAATTCACATTTAAATTGAAACAATCCTACATTCTAGAATTTGATTTAAATAAAATTCAAAATTTTTACCTTAGCATCCTCTCTCTTTTTTTTTAAATAGACAATTTTTTTATTTTGTTCATTTTTGTTTTTTTTCCATCTAATATATTCCTTTTGATAGCCAGTAGCATTTAAAAAAAATATGATTGATCATATTTATCATAATTAATTACCAACCGAATAATGTTGGATATATTTTTATAATAAAGGAAACTAAATAAATCACCGACAAATAAATTAAGAACCAAAATATAGAACCTCTTAACTTTTTACTTTGCACCGGTCCGAAACACCATTAGTTATCAATTTAATTAAATTATTAATTCACGTAATAATGCTTTATTGAATTAATCAAACTCGATTAAAAAATATGATACTTGCAAAATTATCATAGTAATATTATTTAGATATAATTTGATTGATCCTTTTATTTATATAAAATAACGAATATAATATTTCATTATTTAACAAGACATTTTACTAATTTTCTCAATGTTATTCGCAAGCATTGTCTTATATAATTTATAATATTACTGTGGTAATTTATAATGGAGCGGACACACAAATGAAAAACGGGAAATGCAGAAATAGATATGAAAAAAAGACATTTTCAAAAAATACAAAAAACGGAAACATGGAGAAATGCGTAAATATAAAAAATATAGAGCTTTATTTATAAAATTAAAAATATAAAAATAATTTAGAAATATTACATTTAAAATTTTTAAAGGACAGTCAATTTATAAGTTCCATACTCAATACAGAAAAACAAAATATTCAAAATGATAAAAGACAATGAAATTCTGTTAAATTTGAAATTTGAGTATTGAAATTAAAAGTATGGTTATTTATCATTTCTCAAATTAAGATTTGCAAATTATTCAAATTTGATTAGATTTAATTTTTTTTTAATTCAAAAACGCTTCAGAGGGAAAACGGATGTTCGATTTTCTATTTACGAAAATATATCTGACACGTTTCTGTAATACCTCGAAATTTTTATTTCAAAACATTCCCATTTAAATTTAAATTGTAAATTATTAGCCAATAATATTACGCCACGTAATATTATGGGGATCGAAAATCATTTTGGTTCGCCCGAAAATTTATTGAATAACCATTAATCGAATAAAATCGGA
>CANUEX010046378.1:0-20278 GCA_948099535.1 Jatropha multifida | reverse complement strand
TCTACTAACCAAAATAATTAACTACTCAAACCATAAAATCATTCAACCAAATATTCTAAAATTAACTAACTAATTAATAAAAAATTTAACCAAATAAATTCTGAAAATTATAAAATTAATACCCAATAATATAAAAATCCCGATGATCCTTGAATTGAAGGAGGAGGAGACGGTGCCCGGTAGCAAGCTGGGCTTACTGTGGTTGCTGGAACGATGGCCTGCAGGAGGAGAGGAGCAGGTGGGTCCGGTTCGCGCGTCAAAGGGAGGAGCTGCTGGAGCTAGGTTTATGTCGCGTGATGGAGGAGGGAGGAGGAGCAGTGGCCGCGCGAGGAGGAGCTGAGCGTGGAGTGGCAGCGCGATGGAGGAGCTGGTGGCTGGCTGTGGCGGTCCGGCAATCGCAAAGAGGGAGAGATAGAGAGGGGCAGGGAGAGGAGAGAGAAACTGAGAGAGAGAGAGAGAGAGAGAGAGAGAGAGAGAGAGAGAGAGAGAGAGAGAGAGAGAGAGCTGGAGCGGTGCCAGCGATGCTCTTGGACTGGTGGCTGGCGCTGCTCCTGGAGAGGCAGTGAGGGGGTAGTGCGGTAGAGAGAGAGAGAGAGAGTTGAGAGGGAGAGTTGTGTTTTTGTCGATGAAGAGAAGAAGAAGGAGCAAATAAAAAGAAAGAAAAGAAAGAAAGAAAAGAAAGAAAGAAAAAAAAGAAAAAAAAAGTAAAATTATTAAAAAAAAACAAAACATCCGACGTTAGATTGTCGGGGAGAAAAAAATAGTAATGCATAGTATTTTTCAAAAATATCCAACTCAGGTCTAATTTAAATTAATTCGGTCCGATTTTTATTTGATTAACGGTTACTCGATAAATTTTAGGACGAACCAAAATGATTTTCGGTTCCGATAATATTATGTGGCGTAATATTATTGGCTAATAATTTATAATTTAAATTTAAATGGAAATGTTTCTAAATAAAAATTTCGAGGTATTACAGAATGTCTTACATTTTTAAAAATTATCGTATTCCATACGTTCCGTATCTCGTGTACAACTCCGCTCTTGGTATATAAGATTACTCTATACACCAAGTTAATGAACCAAAATTTTTTTATTACCAGTAAAAAATGAAGTATTTTTTAAATATTTTTTGTATCATTAAAATAAGAAATCAAGTTTTTTTATTTATGTTTATAATTTATTATAAATTATTATTTATTTATTTAAAATATTAATGTATTATTTATTTAGTGTAATGTGTTCTAACCTTGTGAATATCCTACTTTTTTAAAAAATTGTCCTATCCCAATTTATATTTTATAAATTGCTTATATATTATTTATTTAATAATAATGTATTATTTATTGACACTCTTTTTTACATGTATCAATTGCTTCTTAATTGTTTTGTAAAAAGAAAAAAATTTATATTAATATATTAAATGTTCGAGATAATCTTTTCTACCTATATTATCTTGAGAGAAGAATTATCTGAAAATATAAAATAATGAATATTTTTACAATTTTGTGATTCTATAATCCAAAATAATGCTAAATGATAAACTATCGGTCGTATAAAACAAACTACTCTCCTTTTATATATTTCATAGATGCGATGGGTTTATATACAGAACAAAAAGTTTTGGTGTATTTTAATTTTGATAAAGTTCAGTTCATTCTATTCCACGTGGAATTTGATATAATTTATCAATTTTTGCAAAATAGCATATTTGACGTGAATCAATTACATTTAAAGCATACGGTATTTTCTAATTTTAAATTGCATCAGACACTTCAAATTTAAAGTTGTTTAGACCGAGATTCACATCGGATTAATTAACATTAATCAAATTAGGATATGAATGTTCTTGTAAAAATAATATTAATATTAATAAAATCAAATTAATGTAATCTTAATTATTCATTGTATAATCATAACCAAAGGCACATCTTTGCTGGTATGGCATATGTGTATTCATTATAATTATAACCATAGGTTAACGAGTGTTTAGAAAGTTGTCATGGTCTTGTGAAAGAATCTGTCTGGTTACTGATTAAATAAAAATTATTTTTTTTAGAAAAAATCAAATTAGAAATTTCACGTAGGATACTAATCGATATGTTTTTATATCTTTATACAAGAAGTCTAACAATAAATCAATAAACCATTCATAGATAATAAAAAGATACAATCTTGATTTGAATTAAAGTTTTTTTTATGAAAAGGGAGAGCTAAGCTCTAAGAATTACAAGCACAATCTAGGGTGGAAGACACCCACAACATCACTCATAAGCCAAGGAGAGAGGCCATAAGGGGGTCGTCTAAGATATAAGTACTTAAAGCATAACCGCTAGCACTTTTGGAGAGGAAATCAGCACTGAAATTGGCCTCTCTATAGATGTGTTCCACTTTACTCACATGAAATTGCTGTAAAGTGTTCTTGATAGCTAGGACAAGCTACTGTACACCTCTTATAGAGAGGGCCTTCCCTATAATAAACTAAACTGCTAGGAGGTTGTCACATTCCACATGGATATTCTGAACATTTAGCATTTTAGCCAACTTCAATCCTTCTAACACTGCCCATAACTCTGCTTGCACTACTGCGCAAGTGCCGAAACTAGCAACATAGCCTTTAATCCATTTCCCTAAATTATCTCTAAAAGAGACCACCACCATAAGCATAGCCCCCTGCATAAAACCATCAATGTTTATGTGACATCCCAACCCGGCAAAGTGATCCTAAGAGGGTGGGTAGAGCAAGAGCTCTTGGCGAGCTCCTAAGATGGCATGCTAGCTAGGATAGTGGAAAGCAAGACACATGAATTAATCAGATCATATATCAAAAGAGGAGAAACTAATCATCAGAGGCGCCTTTTGGTGAAACGGTTGGAGAGTTGGAAGAACTTCAGGATTAAGCGTGCCCGCTTGACAGAAATCCTAGAATGAGTGACCTCCTGAGAATTTTCTTATTTCACTTACGGAACAAAACCGTACAAGTTTTGCCGATTTAGTATGGGATGAAACCGGTTTGATCCAAAGCGACAATTCAATCAGGGCATTACAGTTTACAATAAAGGTGGCAGATGATAGGTACCAGCCGATCCAAGAGAAGTGTCTAGGCTGTCTTGAATTGACTGAATCAAGAACCACATTTTCATCATTAAAGACTTCATTGGCAAAGAACAAGATATCTTTCACACATTCCTAAATAGGAATATGCTCTTCAATGAAAATCCACCTGTTTTGTCTTCGCTAAATTCTCCAGCAACCCACACAAAAAATGGTCGCCCAAGGCATACTTGAAGTATGCTGAGTATTGGTCAAAAGGTTGCTCAAGATCCATGTTCGAAGGGGGACACTCTATTTGAAGTAGAGTTAATATAGCATAATATTGTATTATAAGCAATCACTTACTCCACTTAGCAGCTATTCATGGCCATTGTTTGACTTTATGGTCTTTTTATAAGTCCGATCTGATTACCTTCAAATTTATTTATTTTATTACAAAAAAGCTACACTTTTTTCTACATAGTTTTTTTAAATAATAAAAAACTCTAGATAAAATTACCATAATTGTGATAACAATAACTCAGAATTAAATGTGAACAAAATTTCAAAACATGAGTAACAATAAATTTTAATATTTGGGCGATAACACTGATCAAAAACAGAAAAAAAAAAAAAAGAAAGGAGTGACCACCAGTGAGCTATCACCTATTACCGCTTAAGAAAAAAAAAAGATAGAGAGACCTTTTCGATTTTAAGTTTTAGGAGAGAGAGCAATTATAATACGGGTTGTTGGTAAGAGCACACGGCTTTGATACTGTTACATCCACTAATCTAATAAAAATTATAAATGGCGAGTCGTCATTGAAATTTCCCTTGTTGGAGGCATAGTGATAATAGTTTAAACTTCTAAGTCTTCAACCATTGGGTTAACCATTTAATAAATGAAGGTTATCAATGGCAATTGCAGTAGTTGTTTAAACCTTTCATAGGAGTTGATTTGAAAAGTGTAATTTTGAAGTTTTTTCCCCATTTATGGTAACTAATTTAGTTTTATTTTATATCTTAACTCAATTACTCAAAACTATTCAGTAAAATTAATTATTTTGGTAGCTATTAATTATTTTAATAGCGTTTAGCTGATAGTTGTTTAGTAAATTAATATAATAAACAATCATTTAGCCAATACTTTTGACTTTGTCAATCAATACCCTATATTTATTTTTCTTTATCAATTGTAGCTTTCATCTAGAATATGTTAATATTTGCTAATGTGCTCATTAATGGGTGCAATTTTTTTCAAGATTACATCCACATGGACATACCAAATAAGAAAGCTAACTCGAATATAAAAATACATTAAACGATATCGTTTTGTAGCTAGACCCTATCTTCAGTATTTTTATATTTTGTTTGCTATTTTTTGAGGATAAATAAATGTTAGATATTTTTATATGACATGTAAACCTAGTAGATGAGTTCTCATTTGCCAAAATATATGGTCATATACAAAAAAGCTGATGCCTCGATTTACTTTAAAGTTAAGGCTTAATCACACAAAAAAAGTCTGAACTTATAAGTTTTTTTCAAATTTGGCCAATACTTTTAATTTTGTCAATCAATACTCTGTACTTATTTTTCTTTGTCAATTGTAGCCTTTGTCTAAAATCTGTCAATGTTTGCTGATGTGTCCGTTAATGGGGTCCAATTTTTTCCATATTACGTCCACATGGACATGCCACGTAAGAAAACTAACTAAAGGCTTAATCACCAAAAAAATTTTGAACTTATGAATTTTTTTTAAATTTGGCCAATACTTTTGATTTTGTCAATCAATACTTTGTATTTATTTTTCTTTGTCAATTGTGGTTTCCGTCGAAAGTCTGTTAATGTTTGCTGATATGTCCATTAATAGAGTTCAATTTTTTTTTAGATCACATCCACATGGATACGCCACATAAGAAAGTTAACTTGAACATAAAAATACATTAAACGATATCCTTTTGTAGTAGGACACTATCTTCAGTATTTTCATATTTTGCTTGTTATTTTTTTAAGATAAATAAATGTTAGATATTTTTATATGACTTGTAAATCCAATAGATGAGTTCTTATCTGCCAAAATATATAGTCATATACAAAAAAGTTAATGCCTCAATTTACTTTAAAGTTGATAAAAAAACAAAATCAAAGTACTGAGGCTTAATCACCAAAAAAAGTCTGAATTTATGAGTTTTTTTCAAATTTGAGGTATTGATTGACAAAATTAAAAGTATTGGCCAAATTTGAAAAAAATTCATAAGTTCAGGCTTTTTTTGGTGATTAAGCCTTTAGTTAGTTTTCTTACATAGCATGCCCACGTTGACGTGATATGGAAAAAATTGGACCCCATTAACAGACACATCAGCAACATTGACGGATTCTAAACAGAGGCTACAATTGACAAGGAAAAATAAATGCAAGGTATTAATTGACAAAATTAAAAATATTGGCCAAATTTGAAAAAAACTCATAAGTTCATGCTTTTTTTTGTAATTAAGCCTAAAGTTAATGATAAAAAAAATCAAAATACTGAAGATAAGTCAACTACAAAATGATGTCGTTTAATATATTTTTATATTCAAATTAGTTTTATTACGTAACGTGTCCACGTGGATATGATCTGAAAAAAAATTGGACCCAATTAATGGACACATCAACAAATATTAATAAACTTTAGACAAAAGTTACAATTAACAAAGAAAAATAAGTACAAGGTATTGATTGACAAAATAAAAAATATTGATCAAATTTAAAAAAAAAAAAACTCATAAGTTTGGGCTTTTTTGGTGATTAAGCTTTTTATGTTCAAGTTAGTTTTCTTATGTAACATGTCCATATGGATGTGATTTGAAAAAAAATTGGACTTATTAACGGACACATCAGCAAACATTAACCGACTGTAGACAGAGGCCACAATTGACAAAAAAAAAATAGGCGCAGACATTGATTGATAAAATTAAAGTATTGGTCAAATTTAAAAAAATTCATAAGTTCAGGTTTTTTTTTGTGATTAAGCCTATTTGTAATAGTAATATATTTTATTTTTTATTTTCAAGTATTTCGATAGAACCACGGGAATTTCAATATTCAAATTATAATATAATAAATCATAATTTTTTTTGAGTATAGGGGAAAAGGGATTTGTATTTGAATTTATTATCAAGTCGTATATATATTTATTATTAAGTTATGTCTTGTTGTGGATAAAATATAAATTTTTTGCTTATATAGAAATTCTAAATTTTATTTGTATTCTATTGATAGATTAACAATATCATTAATGATAATTTGGTCACATTCTAATTAGAAAATATTGGATTCCTAAAATGCCAACATTAAGTTGATGATTGATAAAAATACGATTGGAAACTTTAATTTTATTGATTAAAAAATAAATGTAGTTTAATTTTATTAGTTATGTTAATTTTCTATTTGAATTTAAATTCTATTAAAGTTTAATCTAATTGTAGATATATAATTGTTCAACACCTAGAAAGTAAAATAAAAATAAAAATTATAATTATAGTTGTTGACATTATTAAGAATGCAATGTGACACTATTACAATATTAATTTTTTTAAAATTCTTGACTCGGAATTAATTATTCATTAATTTGATGTGCAAGGTGATATCAAATCAAATTAGGATATGCGCATGTGAGCATATTTTCTTGTAAAATTTTTTTATATTAATATAATCAAATAAGTAAAATATTAATTATTCATATATGTGAATGTGTGAAAAAAACATATATTCAACTCAAATAACAAATTAAATGAGGTGAAAAAACAGTCTTAGTTTTGGAATATATATATATCTCCTCCTTTAAACTTGCACTTGCAAATGTCCATTTTTTTTTTCCCAATCTTTCCTGTTAATGGAAAGGGTTTATGAGTTATCATTTCTTTCAGCTACAGGAGTAAATTTGTCACACCGAGTGAACTCGATGACTAATTTATGTCAAATGTTTCAAATCTTTCAAGTGTAGAGCTATTATATGTCCAGTCATATTAAGAACTTCCAATCATTGCTCTAAAATTGAACTGGACAGACTGGTTTCAGGAACCGGCCTGTGATCTAGTCTGAGCTGCACAAAAAAATTGGGTGTCTGTAAAATTACTATCAACCGGTAAAAAGTCGGCCAAAAACTGGTGGACTGAAAGAGTTAAAAATTTGTTCGATTCAATTTCTGGATTTTCATATAAAATATGGGCCTGTTTTAAAATTTGGACCATTAATATTTTAATTTTTGAACATCTTTATTTCTAAACCTAAAGTCCAATTATGTTAATTAAAATAATTAAATTGCCTGATTTTAACCACATATGAAAAATAATAATATATTTTATGGTCAATAATTAATTTTTTTAATGTTAAATTTATTCACATTTTATTTTCTTTATGAAAAATTATTTACTAAATTTTATTCTTTTCGTAAAAGTCAAATTTGAAACTGTATTTTATTTGAGATTTAATGTACATTTTTAATTTTATTTAATAAATATATTTAAAAAATATTATATATAAAAAATTCAGTAATTTTTAAGAAAAGATAAAATAGAATACTCAAAGGATAGAATGACAACTCACATCTCTTTTATTCAAGATATATATAGATTGGTTAATTTATTTTTTGAAATTTAATTAATTTTAATAGAAAATAACTAGATAAGTATTATCTTTTTTTTAAGCATCCAACTACATATTTGTCTATGTTGTATATCTGTTCAAATAAAAAGTTAATCTATTATATGAAAGGGTATTTTGTTTTAAGAGCATCAAGCTGAGTGATACTTATCGATATTGATTTAGCTATTGGATGTTCTTAGATACTTCTTTAAACTTTAACAATTTGATTAATCTATTTCATAAAAAAAATATAATAGCAATTAAGTTGATTTTATTTATTTTATGTTTTCCAACTACCAACTTTTGAACAATTAAATCAAATAAATCCTAAATCGTTTGAATTTATTAGCAAATAAATAAAATAAAGTAAAAAGCCTTCAACGGAAAATTTTCAATTATTAAGCACAATATTAATGATAAATTAAAATTGCAGGAGATTCACCTCTTCACTAAGTTCCTTGTGCTGCCTCATGGCATATTGCAGGCCCTTCACCACTGTCCTGATCAAGTATGTCATTCGCCTCCTCATTCTGAAAGAAATCATCAAAATCAAAAACAGAAAAAAACAAGTTGGCCGGAACCTCCTGTTGATTTCACAACCTAGTAGTTGTCCTCACATGCAAGATGTAAGATAGTGTTACCCAATCCATCTTTATATATGAGAATAAGAGACGTGAAAGACTCAGTTTCTACGCCAAGGAAAAGAATGCATCTTCAGATTCGCCTCTCCTGGTGAATTACGAATCGTGTACTATATCTTGAAAACTGTTCAAAGGTTGGAGCTTTTATGAAAAATTCTTCCAGAATTGGAAGATTCTATTCATCAAAGTGAAGTGCAACGGTTGTTCCCTTCAATTTCTCAAATTCATCATCATTTCCATATTCAAGACCTTCATCATCTTCATCTTCCAATGTAATCATATCACCATGCTCTTCTTCCTCTTCACTGACTTTACACTTGTTTCCACATGAATCCGAATCACATGCGAATCATACATGTCGTGCTTAATTGCAATTTAAGCCATGGGATTCATATTGTTTGGCATGAAAAATCAACTCGAATTTATATATATATATATATACATCCCCTAGATTGAAGAATGATTACCACCAGTTCTGATATCTTACTTGGGCAGCAGAAAGAAAACATGTGTTTGTAGTCCCAATGGCAAACTAAACTATTCTTAGAATTTTCAGACTTTATCCCAGTATGCTTAATCAATTGATAATAATCTATGGCATAAAATTAATTAAGTTTTGGATGTGCACCTCAAAAATATAAAAAGAAAGGAATCCATACATACAGTATAAACGCAAATTTATTAATGAACACGAAGATGAAGATAGAAAATGTAATACCTGAGGCACCTTGAGCAGGAATCCCGCTACAATCAGTGGGGATAGATTGGGATCAGTACAGAAGATGGATTGCTTCTTCTCACTAACAGAGAAAAACGTGTCATTCATAGCACCAATGGGACTGCTCTGTATGCGATGTAACTCAAAAATACATATGCATAGTACTCCCCATCCATAGGGAGTGTCAGAATCCATTATTCCCGAAGCGATAAGACACATACTGTTTTTATCCTCTAAACCAATCAAGCAACAACTAATCAAACGGATGCCAGGGAAGAAACCAACATGTTCGATATCAACCTCTTGATATCCCACAAGAGAGAAGCAGTTAAAAAGGTAACCGCAGAGCTTTGCTTTCATCCACCAGTGATAGTCCATCGGAAGTAGATCAAGGATAATATCATTATCCACCTGTATTCCGTGCAAAGGAAAAGGATTGCTCGAACAAATCTTACATTCACTCCATTGACGAATTCTGGTGTCAAAGCAGTACTGTAGATCTCCATTCATGACATAAAGCATATGATCGATAACGAAATAACCCTCTTAAGTGTTCATGATCATCTTCTCTCTCTTGATAAAATGGTGGTTCAGGCAGAGGCTCCAATTGGCAGGAATAGTAGACGTATCCAATTCCACAAAAGTTGGTGGCTTCATTATCCTGTCATACCACCCGAGTTCGCGCAGAACATAAACCTTACCTTCGATGATGTGAACGATAGAGAAACGAGGCAAACGAAGAGGCAACGGCGAAATCGTTTTTGATACAGCTAGCGAATTATTAGCGGCGTCGAATTCGTAAACATAACTGAGACTCGAATCTTCTTCACGGAGCAGATATACTTCGTCGTTATTCATTTTCAGAATCGACACTCCTGCAGGATGAGGAGAAGAACCAAATTCCAGAACCTCCATTGCTTGCTGTGGCTTCTCATAAACGTAGCACCCGTCATAGCTTTTCGAATTTTTGAGATTGATGCGATACAGCAGCCGCATCGTCTTAACAAACAGTACTTGGTCTTCGTAGCATTCCATAGCTATTTCTTTCGTCTCAGCCACCTACAGATTTGTTGGTTGATGAATTTCACAGATTTGTGTTATATAGAATCTAGGGTAGGGCCGGCAGCGGGGCGGGTACAGGGACGAAGCAAACGAAAAAAAAAACTGAAAATTAAATAATAAAAAAATCTCAAGACCTGGCTGAAGAGCACTTGTACACTTGAAGATTACCTCTGCTGCGGAGACGATGGCCAAGAACGAAAGCAACGGGAAGGTCTTCAAGAAATACTGTGGGTGTGGCTGTAGAAGTGCAGAAAACGAACGGCGCAGGGAAGGGAAATGTGTTTGATTTGATTTGAGTTTGAAAGAACTTTCTGTTTGTATGATTAGAATCCAACCCTACTCTAAAACCACGTAGTTTTGGTTGTAGATTCACCAAAACATCAAAACTAGACCTCCTACATCGAAACATCAAAACTACGTGATTTTGATGGTAAAGTAGCTGTTTTTCTTTGTTATTATTATTTTCAAAATTATTATTAATTAAAAGGGTATAATATAATTATATTTTAATATTATAGAAAGTGTAATAAGGAGTATGTAAAGTATTAAATTTAATATTTATTATTAAAGAATATACTGAGTAGGTTATATTTAATTATAATTATTTTAATCCTTAATCTATATATACTAGACTAATTGTAAAAGAATGAAAAAATATATATCATGATACTAATCAAAGAATAAAAATACATTTAACTAGGATCTACTTGTAATTATATTTATAAGTTCATTGGTAATATTCTATATGAGTTATATTCTAATTTATTAAAAGGTTATCTAGATTTTTTTTCCCTTGGAGTCATATTTTAATAACTTAATTATCAAAAAAAGTCTGAACTTATGAATTTTTTCAAATTTACCTAATATTTTTAATTTTGTCAATCATACCTTGTACTTATTATTTATTGTCAATTATGGCCTTCGTTTAAAATATGTTAATGTTCGCTGATGTGTCCATTAATGAGGTTCATTTTTTTTCCAAATCATGTTCACGTGAACATACCACGTAAGAAACCTAATTTTAAAATGGACATGATTTGAAAAAAAATGGATTCTACTAGCGGACACATCAGCCAACATTAACAGATTTTAAACAGAAATCACAATTGATAAGAGATAATAAGTACAGGGTATTGATTGATAAAATTAAAAGTTTGACCAAATTTAAAAAAAAAAAAACTCATAAGGTTAGACTTTTTTTTAATAATTAAGCCTATTTTAATTGAGATCTAATTATAATTAACATTAGAAGTTTAACAGTGATGTTGATAAGTATCTTTAAAATTTTTTAATCATAACATTGTTAGCATTTTATTTAATTAATAAATTTTTATTTTTAATAAATTTTATAATTAGCAAATTATAAAATATTCAATTAAATTATTAAGACATGTCATGAATACTGTATATATAATTTTTTTAATATATTTTATGAAAAACAAAACTAAATTCAATTTATTAAGATATTACAATTTAATGTAGGTTATTATATTAAAGGTTTGCTTATGAATAGGATTATATTACTATCAATAATATTTTAATCATTAATAAATATTTTAAGTATAAATTATTATAATCATCAACATATACATTTTGCTTATATTTTATACAGAAATATTAAGTAGCTTAGTGATAAGATAATTTAATTTATATCAGAGGTCATGGATTTAATACTCTTAATCAATATAAAAATTTTAGTATCAATCATACGTTAATCGGGTCGAGTACCCCTTCACTCATTTATACACTATCCAAATCTTCTAAGATCCCGCCAATGCCAAGCTAAAGGCTTTTGTGAATAATTTAATGTTAGCGAGCTCAGAGTCTGAGACTCTACTTGCCAATTAATTTCATCATAATTTTTTTAGTATTAAATTATATTGTACAACCAATGTTTTCTTTTTTCCAGAATCACAACCGATTATTGAAATTTTGTTGGGAAAACACAGGGTCATGCTCAAATGCAGATAAGCAGAACGAGCACAGCGAAAATAATAATAACCCTCGGATCACTACTTTTCCTTCTTTGTGTAAATCAAAATGAGCAACAACAATATAAATAATAATAACCAGCAAAATAATAGAAAATCAAAAAGGCACGACACACCAATTTTTACGTTAAAAACCCTCAAGGCATTATGTTAGTTGAATAAATTCTGACTTTAGTCCCTTGGCATCCAAAATTAAAAATTTTATATTATTATCACTCTAAAATCAAATTTAACTTGGGATTTAAATAAAATACTATCAAAATAGACCCCACCAAACATGAGTTAACTTATCCCAAGCCCTCTGAAAATGTTAAAAACTCTGCTGTTTTGTTTTAAAACTCTGGAGCAAATATGAATGCTAATATATTATCATTAATTTCAACAAGTTTGATAAAAGAAAGGGGGAAAATGACAGCTAGGAAAAAATCAGCACCAAGTACTGGAAGATTACCATCCATAGCATAAAGTTCCAAGTTCAATCAAGAGATATTTGCATTCTTCAGTGTTTTGCACCCCACCACACCAGCTGAAGTCCGCATTAAATGCTCGCCAAGCATAGCCACACAAGATTCATCTGTTCTTAGATGAGGCTGCACTGATTCCCAAATCTTCTTCTTTTGAATCTGCATATATTAAATGGAAGAAGATGAAACAGAATTTAACTTTGTTGATACATAAACTGATGCTTTTTGAACGAGTAAATCATTGACATCCTAACAAGAGGAAAAAAGTACATGGAAGAATTGTTTAGAAATTTGGGATCTCTCTGAAACTTGCTTGCAAACTCTCAACTGGCAAAAATTTAGAGAAAAGAAAAACTACGAGAAAAGGTATCACCTGAAAATCAAATATACGGATTACACAATAATTTTCTAGGGTCCTTCAGAATAGACGGTCATTTGACATAATTGAGATTTTGGATTTGATACCAGGTTGATCATCTAATTGAAACACAAATGCAAATGCTCAATCATTTCAAAGTATTACCTACCCAAATAGACCCCAAGGTAATACATGAACTAGTTAAATTCAAATTTGAATACTTTGTAGCTTATAAAGTCTTTTTTTTCTCACCCAATTATTGGCTTGTTAAACTTAGTTCCTTTTGTGATTAAAGAGTATATAATACCATGATCTATATGTATATTTTCATATTCGCAAATTACAATTATAAATTAATTTATTGTCAATTGAACGCATGATCTCACTGAAAAAGAAAACCTGGCCCTAGCTCCAGAAGTGTTAGAACATTTGGTTAATGACATTGAGACTAGGACTTTTTTTGTTTTTGAACAAGTATTTGGTTAATGATATTGAACGACAATTTTTTAAGAAGCATTTTCTAATACTTTTCTAATAACTTTGGATTTAGTTTTATGGGTTTTTTCGCACTTGGTTGATGTATTCTAAAAATTTTAGTTTCATTCCAATTCATGTAGTTCTTTGGTGCCATAAAGTACAAACCAAAGTCATAATGCATCAGAAGTTACTATGTCTTAGAAACCATAGAGAATCATGAAGCTCAGTCTGCATTAACCAGGAAAGGTCTAAGCTTTTAGTTCGAAAAGTTGAAAATTATTTCACTAGAAAAATATAATTGAACTGAAAGCAAAATAGCCCAAAGCACATTTCAGCCACATTCCATAAGATAATGAAACTTAATAATGTTACTCACCCGTCTGATTCTGATAGCTGTTTATAAACAAAAGAAATTTGTTTGTCAAAGATTTTTATTCTTCTAAATATCTTCTATGCAGAATGAACTTCCTAGATATTCGGCTGCGGAACAAAGTTTTGAAACTAAGAACATTTTGAAGGACTTTAGATTTAAATTAAGAGACAAAATGCAGTTTAGATGGATTATTTCCTTAAGCTAAGTGGAAAAACAGAAAGATAGAAACTAAAAAAGGACTTACTTTTCAACACAATTGGTCCCCAAATTAGAGGGAAAGGAATCCGATATTGTTATAGAAGGAGCATTTGCTGTGAAATTGACAAATTTACACTAATTTATCATAACATACGAGCATTTTCACATATAATGTTACGAATCCAATATAAATTACGGTTACGATATAAATCAATAACTTTGTTCTTTCTATTAATTTTTCTGCCTGCCCTACCATGCCCATGGATGGGAAAAAAATTTTCCCTCCCCCCACTTCTTCATTCATTCTTCATTTTTCTGCAAAAAGTTTCTAAGAACTTCCTAAGTTTTGAGTCTTACCGGAAAAAAAAAAAAAGCATAAGGTTAATCCACAAAATCAGAGATTCAATGACATAAGAATCAACCTAGTGAGATCCCAAATTTCATATTTCATATTTCATAATTCAGTGGACATAGAATTTAGGAATGATCCATCAAGTTCAGGATCAATCCTGAATTAATGGTCGGATTACACTAATATTAATCCACTTTATCCCATTTACTCCAAGAGGGACAATTTTAATGTTTTTTAAATTCAAAGTGAGAGAGCGAGAGAGAAATTTTTATTCAGAATAAGTTTCCCATTCAATTGAAGCAAGAGCTTTTGATAAAGAAGTCAGACTATTATACAAACACAGATTTTCTAGTGAATCTATATAAATTTTTCTAGCCAGAATGCAAAGTCTTCTATTCCTAGTTAAATATGTACATATAGAACAAGCTCAGAGCATCCAATTCCAAGCATATTAAGAATTGCAAGCTTCTAAAAGTTTCCAAGAAACAGAACTATAGAGAATAAAGAAGCAAACCATATTGCATGAGGGAAATAGTTACCATAAGGATATATATGCTAAGAAAGGAATAATTGAATTTGAACCTGGTTAGGAGTGGCAGGATCAGGTTGATTTTGTTTATCATCTTCAGAGCCAAACCAAATCCTTTCCCCTGGAATGGAACCCTCGGGAGGCTCAAGAAGCTCAACGTTCTCGTGAGAAGAATCAGAAGCAGCCATGAGCATCCCGCTTGACTTGACTCCCCGCATGTTCCTGGGCTTGAGGTTTGCTAGCACCACTACATTCCTATCCTGCATAATTCATTGTAATGAGAGAATGAAAGGCCTAATGTTCAAATTCGTCCCAATATTTTTGTACCTTTTCAATTGTATCCTATAGTTTGTTCTTGTGTCAATTATAATCCAATCTGAGAATTTAGTATAAATTATACCAAGATAACATTGAGGAGAAATTAATATTGTTTCCTTGTTAACTTAGTCCTTAATCTCAATTTTAAGAATTTGGTAAGTACCAGTATATAACAGCTAAATTGATAATACGGTGACAATGAGTATATGCAATCATCAAATTCAAAATATAGACCTGAAGGCTGTCGAGAGCAATGTACTTTACAAGGCCGCTGCAAATGATACGGGGCTCTGCCTCGCCCACATCTACCTCATCCACGTAGAGAGAATCCGCCTCCTCGTGCCTCCAGGCTTTGATAATTCGGCCAACCCTTAAGTCGAGCATCTGAGCCGCATCTCTTATACTAGCACCATCTCCAACAGAACCTGATTCAGCTGATGTTGTGGCCGTTGAGGTGGATACTGTGGCCAGCGGCTCTTCGGCGTTAACATTAACATTTGCGGTGGTGCAAAAGCAAGGAAACCGATCGTACCTTGGCGAAAATGGCGTTGTTGACGTCTTGATAATAAATTGACGGTTGCGAAGAACATTAATACATGTTAGACTGCGAATGCCAACACTAACTTTGCCGCTTTTTATAATCTTAGCCGCCGCAGCCGCTACTGCCACCGCCGAGGTTGCAGTCGCTGTCGCCATAAACTATGGCAAAAGTTCCAAGTACCTTGTGCTCAACTGAACGCTTTAGAATGGGGCTTGCGCTCCAAATTTTGCAGATAAGCCCGTCAATGTTCTGTAGCTTTCCACACTGAGAAGATAAAGCCCGTTACTTTTATGTCTACCTTCCAATTTCATCCCTACTTTTTTCAATAGCTACGATTTCACTCTAAATTCATTTTTATATTTTGAATGCCCTGAATTTATTAATTTAATCGTCAATTACACACTAATTTACTTTTGGAATGTAATTTCACACTAAAAGTGAATTGCAACATTTTAAACTTATCCATTTATTACAATTGCATCCTAAAAGTAAATTACAACACTCTAATTTGCTTTTAAAATAATTATAATTTCACTCTAAATTGATTTTTGTATTTTGAACACTCTGAACTTATCAACTTAGTTGGCAATTACACTCTAATTGGCTTTTGAAATGCAATTTCACCAAAAAAAGTGAATTATAACACTTTAAAATTATCGATTTGTTACAATTGCATCATAAAAAGTAAATAAATATAGAAATTTTGATTAAAATAATGCAAAAAATGGACTTCATATCTAAATATTTAAACAATAAATAATAAATCAAGCCTAAGTATTCATATAAATAAATAAAAATTAAAATTGAACCAATTTTAAGTTGTAAAAAATAATGAGTTGGATATTAATTCAAATTATGGTGTAATTGCAATTAAATTAATAGTTTAGGTACCCAAAATACAAAAATTGACTTAAAGTTGCAACTATTTAAAAAATTTGAGATAAAATTGAAGGATAATCCTTACTTTATATATATTTTACTATTCAAATTTGAGATTTTACCTTTCACATTTCGTGGTAAAATATTCTAAATATCAAAATATAATTAACCTATTTTGTTTATTTTCAGAAAATAATTAAATTAGAAAACATCCCTTAAATGGTAAAAAAATCAATAAAAAATATTTTTTTATCTAAAAGAGAATTAGGTAATTTTAAAATAAAATTCACTTCTCATAACCATAGGGTGGGTTTGGGAGCCCTGAAGTGGCCCAGTCCCTAGTCCAAAATTTTCCCTTTTTAAATTTATTAAAAGAATTAGTGAATTTTTTTTCAATTATGTTGCCACCAAGCAGTATTCAACAACAGTTTTTTAAATACTATTTTAGTATTCTGACCCGTTAAAATATTAAATATTATTTTGCATTGCGTGTGTTTAAGCTAACTTTTAGATATTAAAGTAACATTTATACAAAATTAACCTAAGTGGTGTTTAATTTTTTGCATTTTATAAAAAACTACTTAACCAGCTAATAATTAAATGAAATGTATATTTTAATTGACTTTTAAAGATTAAAGGTAAATTTTATAAAAAGTTAACTTAGATAACGTTTACTTTTATTTTATGAAAACTGCTAAAACGCTATTAAAACAAATAATAATTACCAAAATAACTAATTTTTTTGAACAGACTCCAAATCTTAATTCCCCACTATTTCACTTTACAAAGAGTAAATAAAATATTTTCTAGATGAAATAAAGGTGAATTTGATTTCTAAATTTATTTAACAGAATAAAAATAAAAAAATGAAACTTCACATTTCCAAGGCCAAAGTATTTAATTTTCCTTTAGTGCTAGGAATCAAAGACTTTTAAGTATGGGAAAATCAATAAAATGTCTATTAATTTTTAAGTATCCACTTGACATTTTAAGGCTAAATATTATGTTTGAATTCGAATCGCTAATTTCTAAGCAATTATATTACGGCGTTAAAAAAAAGTTTAATTAAACAATGTAATTAGTCATCTAATATAATTCTTATTTCATTATAGATGACTACAACAAGGGAAAATAATTATTTGGTCCTTAAGATTTTATAAAATTAATTAATTCATCATCGTATTTTTATATATTAGGCATTTAGTCCTTAAAATTTGATTTTGTCAAGTTAAATTGCCCTTTCGTCCAATTTTAATGATTTTTACCATTAAATATCTATTAAAAGATTAAAATACCCTTTTTAATATGCCCTAACGATCATCCTTCATCTTCATCCCTCAAAAATCTCACTTCGGCAACTACACAAACTCAAATAAATAAATAAATATAAAAAATTATTAAAGTTATTGTATCTTCCTACATCTCTCTAACCATTTTAAATGTTGTATCCCAATGCATCTCTCCAACCATTATTTTTTGTAAAACTATTGTTTCAACGACATCTCTCTTAAATCCCACTTCTGAGCTATACTATTTTTTCCAAGGTCTGCTCCGGTGAAACAAAAGCAATAGCTGATGGTGGTCGAGATGGAGGAGCTTGAAGTCGTTGGTAGTCGGTGCAGTTGATTGAGGATCCGCATCCTAATGGAGGAGGAAAGGGGAACGAAGCGGGTCGAGTGGGTCTTTTGAGTTACCTATTCCGTTTTTCTCCTCCAAATTCCTCACTTTTCATCTTTTCATAAATCTCTCTGCACTTTCATTTGTTGAGGAGGAATTATCTTTGATGTCGGTTTCTTTCCATATGTGAAAATCATATACTGGTTTCAATTTCTTTTCAAATGCCATTGGGTTTCTTAGTTTGAGATTTGAATCATCTCAACAAATGTATATTTTATACATTTTACTTGTGGAAGAGTTTTATATCTTTCATGTCATTGTTGCCTTTGGATTTCCAATTTTACCATTTATTAACCCAAGCTTTTAACTTGTTTAAATTTATTTATTATTTGAGTTTCTATAGTTGACTCGGAGAGATGAAGGAAAAGAAGAAGAAGGACAGTGCTTTATTTTTTGTCTTATTATAAGGGTAGTTTGGCCTTTTATTAGATATTTAATAGCAAAAATTATTAAAATTGAACAAAATGACTATTTAACGTGACGAAATCAAATCCCAAATTTAAATATCTAATATATAAAAATATGAGAATAAGTCAATTAATTTTAAAAAATTTTAAGGACGAAATAATTATTTTTCCTTATAACAAATCAAATATAGCCTAAGAGTTCCGAATGCAAATGAAAAGTACTTGCCTACGGAATGAAGTTATGAGTCATTGATATTGTGTTATTGTTGAAAAAATCAAGATAAAATTATAATTATACCTCCATATAATACTCCTATACTCTTGTATTTTGGGACCATGCAGATTTAGGCGTTAAATCCATGCAAAATGACACAACTGACCTTTATTCAACTTATCTGAATCTCTAACTTTTCTCCTCCTTCAAAACTTTCACAAACCCTAATCTCTATATCCATTTTCAATATTATGGATTTCAGACATTTTGCTCTAATCTCTCAAACTATCTTTTTATATTTCTTCTTCTCACTTAAACAACCACCCATTAATCAACAATCACAAATGCAATCGGAAAGAAGAAGAACATCAAAACTGAAATCATTAAATTACAAGCGATCTTAATTCTATTGGAAGCATCCCAAAAAGATTTCTTCCTCTTTATCGAGATTTAGATTGACAAAACTTAAATCCAGTGAGTGAAAAATCTAGTTCCTTTGTTGTTGCTGCCAATGCTTCCATCGCGTCTTCATGAATTTTTTTTTATTTTTATGAATTTTATCTTTTTTAGTTTTTATGAATCTGATCCTTTTTTAATTATTTTTTTAATTCGAAATTAGTGCTTGTGCCATTGTTGCTTCTATATTTGCTTTAGGAAAGTATAGGACACCAAGTTTTTTTATCTGCTTCTGTAATTAATTGAAGAATTGTAATTAACTGAAGAATAATATGAATAACATTTGAGAACAAGCAGGTGAGGAGGATGAATACGAAGAGGAAGAAGGTATTTCGGAAAAGAATTTCCTTCTCTCTTTTTAGATCGTTAACTTTTTCTTTGATTTGTATTGTAAAATTTATAAATATTAGTGTTTAGCAATCGGGCATGCACGGAACAACATTAAAATATGAAATAAATTTTTATAACATCATTCAAAAATAATAAAAATTATATAATAAAATGATCGTGATATATATTATAAATATCTAAACTCGTTTAAATACCTGATTAGAAATTAAGTACTCAAACCCATTTAGAAATTTCCCTTTAATTACCGAATCTATCCCGAATCCGATTATAATTATCTATTTAAAAATTCAAATCCGTTTAAATACCTGTTTGCATTAAAATAATTTTTTTATTTTTCAAAAATAGATAATTAGTTAAAATTATACAATTATTATTTTGATTAATAAAAAAATATAATATAAGTATTAACATAATTATAGCATTAATTATAATTAAAAAGGTGTACATATGAAATAACTTATTAATTTATTTTTAAAAGAATTTTTATTTAAAATTTAATTGTAAATTTTCACCAATGAGAATTGACGAAAAATAATATTTTATGCCGCGAACCGAATCGAAAACTGAATTTAAATAGTCTAACTCAGTCGAAAAAATCCTTAAATCAAA